>CABFWO010006253.1:0-36818 GCA_902155825.1 Timema genevievae | reverse complement strand
ATGTATGTATGTATGTATGTATGTATGTATGTATGTATGTATGTATGTATGTATGTATGTATGTATGTATGTATATGTATGTATGTGTGTATGTATGTATTTAAGTATATATATATATACATTTAACGGAAAACCCATCTTCAGTTCATGCAGATGAGATTAGAACCTCGACCTCCACATCAAAGCCGATCAAACCAACGGCAAGCAACGGCTAGAACACCGCTGCGGGTAACTAAACTTTGTAAACAAATATTAACTTTCTCTCTCGACACCTCAGAGCGAGAATATTGTGATCGTCAAAAATTCGAAATTGAGTCTTTGATAAATGTCAACGTTTCATGACACTTTGTAATAAAACAAAGTGGTTTTCGCACTGCCGTCTATCTGACTGTTTGTACCTTGGCTTGGGCTAGAGCCGAAACTATTTTACCGATTGGGCTAAAATTTTGTATCTGGGGTTTGAATAAGGGCCCCCCGTGGGGTTTTATATCTAACCCTAAATTTAAGGGTAGTTTATTGAAAGATAAAAAGAGAGTAAATTTATTATCTCGAAATTCTCTCTAACGATTTTGATTAAATTGTATATCTAAACATTGTTTTTCATTATAAACAAGATGGAAATTAATTTTCTCATGAATATTAATTTGACGGTACTTTACATAGAGGAGATTTTCAAATTTTCGTAATTTTTCCACAACTATTTGAGATACGTAATCACTTAACATTGTAACCATATTATAGCCATACTTATTTAGATTAGTAGCCATTGTAGCCATTGTAGCCACAGTAATGTAAAGTTGTAATATTATTAAAGATAAAAATCTTTTATTTGAAATATAGTTTTATAAAACCATTAAGTTCTGAGATATAAACAAATATATATACTTTTTATTTCAGGCCTTTGAAAATTAATTTGATTCTTATACTCTTTGGTTAACAAAGATGTTTCTCTTTTCTCAATTTTTGGGAACAGTGTTCCTAGTTCATAATGCCATAGAGTAAGTAACAGTGTATATTATTTCATTTATGATGTTTGATGTAATGTTTCTACAACAATGTGTGTACCTATTATTTCATTTCACAAATCTTACGAGATTTAAGTAAATGTCTTGTTCAAAAGCGAGAGAAAGTCTGTGTAACATTTATTTTTTATTACTAAAATACAAAATTGCCTTTACCTCTATGGTTTGTGAACCTATACTTTCTAAGACATTTTCATTATTATTATTATTATTATTATTATTATTATTATTATTATTATTATTATTGGAGTTTACCAACATTATTATTATGATTATTGTTGTTGTTGGAGTTTACCAACATTATTAATATTGTTGTTGTTGGAGTTTACCAACGACACAACTAGAGGTTATGTAACATCATTAAAATTATTTTACTCATGTTAGTGTGTACAACAAGATCCATAAATTCTGTACCTTTTTTTTAACAACCTGTATAATATACATGTGTGTACGTCATTTCTTAGTGAAGTCTTAAACTAAAATAATGTGATATTTTCAGGGAACAGAAATAATAGCTTTGACACACATGCCTGTCCTCCCCTAAAGTAAATTTCTGGATGCACCACTGAATTTTAATATCTTCAAAATTAATCCTGATGTAAGTACGAAAAGGTATTGTTCGTCTATAAAACATGAATGAAACTATTTAGAGAAAGTATTTTCATCTCTTCTTACAAATCCATTGCTATACAAATAGGTTATACCTAATCAAATTATTTATAAACTAAACAGAAGCAAGCCTACCCTATAAAAAATGTTTAACATAGATCATGCAAATAAGGAACATTTTCAATAACTCAAGTTTGGAGGTTACAGACAATTAGGGTCAAGTCAAGGGTTCTACCTGAACAGGATATAAATGGTGAGAGGGAAGGTGCAGTAGCGGGGCTTACAAAAAAGATGGAAAGATAGATAATGCCAAAAGGGGATTGGGGAGGAGAGGGAGAGGTGCTTCCGATGGGAGACCCATCTAGCAGGAAACTACTGAACTTTTTCAACAGTTAAGACATGATTTGATTTGAAAATACAAAATTTTGTAAAAATTATTGGATTATAAATATTCGTCGTGTATGATAGAACATTATCTTATCCTCTATAATAATATAAGTTCAAAATTATATTCTTGTATTTCATGTTTTATTTTATTTTGATTCAATTGGAATTACGTCTTATTGTAAAAAAGTAAATATTAACTTGTAAATTTTTAATTAATATAGTTCATTTTAAATTTACAAGTTAAATATAATACAAAAAACAGTATGTTGTTATTATGCATAGTTTCTGAGAAATAGGCTGTACAACATTATTGTTCTAGTATAGTAGGTGTCCATCCGAATCTTAAGGGCTGTAAAAACAAATAAAAATATAATAATGTGGTTTGGTTTATTGAACGAGTGAAGCGAGTTTTCCGTTTTAACTCCACTAATTTGCATTTGTCTGACTCTGGTGAGTGGATATGTTTCACGATAACTTTTGAACGCATTAACCGATTTAATTCAAACTTAGCACAATTGTTCTTTGTACCTTTAAACAGATAAAGTTCTTTGAGGAAGAAAATCTAACCAAGTGTTTGGGAGAAATCAACCCTTGTATGCATAAAAAAAACACGTCTTCTAGCATTATTTATTACATGTATTTACCTTTTAGGGCACTCCCGGATACCTATACAGCTGAAAATTGGTATATATGTGAAAACTACTGTAATAACAATAAATAAAAATAAATTTTTTTAATATTTGGAGTGTAGAGGGGAGGCAGATAAAAAGGGGACTCCACAAACCAAATTTGCCCAGGGCCCCACAAGTCTACACGTACACGTGATATTATCCACAGCGCTCGACGCCGGCAGGGATGGTCTCCCCCAGAAAATGGAGGGCAGAACAGAATGTACCCCTATATAAATAATACATTACTTCGTAAGAACTACTCAGAATAGAACCAGGGTCCCCTAAGCCTGTGCTCGACCATTAAAATCAGGAGGACCAAATTTGAAACCCAAGACAATTAATCGTATTGAAAAAGTGCTCTTGCAGATATATTTTACTACAATTAAACATTGTATTTGAGGAGAAAGGAGATTACATTGTTTATTATGTGATGTTTCTAAAACTCTTCAAATGCCAAACAACTTCTATTTTGATTTCCAAGTTTAAATTTGTTCATTTATAAAAATAAAAAAATAATCCTTATTTTCTTAAAGTCTCTTTTTCTCTATTAGTGAAGTTTCTCTTTTAAATTGTTTCAAAATGGACTTTTGTTTAAATTTTGGTTGATTTTGGATCTGCTTTCAGGCAAAGTTATCTCATTCTAAAAATTACACACGTAACACGTTTGTATTTTGAACGTCCGAGACGTCCTAGCAGTGAACGCCGAACTGCTTGTCCCCTCTTCGACTGGCACCATGGTGGTGCTATGTGTGGAGGGGGAGGTGGGGGGTATAAAGTTGTGTCAACACAAGGGGTCTTATTACCCGTCCTGACTATCCACATATTTACATTAATTAGACAGGGATGATATAAGTACAATTTAGAGGAAATGCGCTCGCATTTTCACGAAGTGCAATTGGAAAACCATTTAGGTAGAAAAAGCCTTAGTACAGCCGGGACAATATAATACCCCCCAAACCTTCCCGTCATCGGCAACCCGTACAGGACGAGACTAACTCCTTTGTACGCGTGTCTACTCAAAAGGCTAGTCGCTTTTGATCACGCGAAGTCTCCACACCAGAATTTTACAACTAAATTGTGACAGACTATACCAAAAGAACAAGTTGGCGGAGAGAAATAACGAATTTGTATTTATAAACTTATTATTGGAGAAATAATTACTGTGCAATTTCTGAACCAAATGATTATATCAGAACATGACTTACAATCTTACTCAAATTTACTCGTATAAAATATTATACAACTCACAGTCACCCCTCCGATAGTACATCACTGTGTAAGAGGGGAAGTACCTAATTCGACTAATAATACATGTTTCGACCTTGGTGGGAATTGAGCCCGGTTCCCACAGCTCAGTAGACAAATGCATCACTGACCCATGCTAGTGTTGATGAACAAAATATTTCTACTCACAGTGCCGGGGACGGTGGTGAATTTGGCCTAGGTCACGCTGCCCATCCTGCCGGATGTGGAACCAAGTCTAGACTACAGTTCCGACCCTTTGCCCTGATTACTAACGTCGGTTCTCTACTACACGGTCTGAAAACATCGCCCTTAGGTGCGTCGCCTTTCATCGGACGTTAAGTTTCGCTCGTTCGCATGACATTCGATAAATTATTGGTCGTTGTGAATACATCAAATTCAAAGCTTAAATATGACCATAATAAATTTCTGTTAAAAAATAAAATTTATGGGTGAATCCCTGTTCAAATTGGTTCGGGTTTGGCTAAGATAGTAGCGGCGGTCGCTAACCCCGATCTGGTGGTTGCCATGGCAACGATCGTGCTGTATTCTAGTTAACAGGGCAGTGAATGGGCGTCGTTAGTTATAAAAAAAAGTTTTGGGGTGAGAACATAAAATGTTTCATTGCAAACTAATTTGATTGTTACTTTGTTTTGGTACATTGTCACACTACAATACGTAATGAATGCAAAATCTAATTGCAAGAAAGAAACTAAGTTAAAACCCACAAAACAAGAAAAATGTATTAAAAAAATCCAGGATGGAAATGGTTCAAAAATATTTTTTCTAAATTTAGAACTATGAAACAAGAGTAGCAGGCTACTAAATTTTCTTACATCAATTGAGTCCGTAATTATGTCCCTAATACATCAAAAATTAAATTCAATAACAAAGAAAACAAATAAAAATTAACACAAGATATTAACATTAGGATAAAATTGGTCCAAAAGTCCTCCTTAATTCAGACCTGAAGACCAGTGTTGCAGCAACTTTCCTAGTATCGATTGTGTTCAAGATGTCAGTGTGAACATGTCAGAGGGCAACGTGGTTCAGTCTCTTTTGAGTCACTGTGGAGCGCAAATATGTCTTCAGCCGTCTGAGAGAGCTGAAACTTCTCTCTGCCTCACAAGACGACCTGGGTAAAACCAGCAGCAGCCGAACAAGATGTTCCACATTTGAAAACTATTGTAAAAACTATGATTTCATTTGTTTGAAACACTTCATGGTATCTTCCAAACAGGAAACACTGTCTTTTGATAAAAACATCCTAAGTTCCACTTGCAATAATGACGTTTCTATTTCTGTGTAGTCGCTGATATCAGAACAGTTTTATACAGTCAGCAGTACTTGTTCAAGTTTAAGGTGTTTCTTTAGGCCGGGTTGGTCAACCAGCTTTTTTATTTAATTAAATTATTGGATTATTGGGGGAGACGTATGCCCCCGTTGAGTTATTGGTGGGACGTACTTGGAAACATTGTTGGCCAACATTAAAGAAACATTGTTTCGCGTACGTACTTGGAAACATTGTTGGCTAACATTAAAGAAACATTGTTTCGCGTCCAGACTACAACGATGAAACAGTTGTTTCCCGTACAGAGTTCAGTTGAGTGGAAGATGTCTGTTGAAGATGCTGCTATGGCTTGTGCTTTGTATATAGTTATGGTCTGTTCAAGAAGACAGAGAAAAAGAAAACGAGATGGGTCTAAGGATGTGGTATTGAAAGAAAAGTATTGATATTGTACTCAAGGCCGTAGCCAGCCAATAATTTCAGGGGGGGTTTGATGAGCCCAATTGACGGAGGCTAGAAAAAATTATAAATAAAAAAACTGTTCTAGAAGCTATCTGAAGTGTTTTTTATGGCAACACTACCCACTAACTATCGGAGGCTAGGACCAATTCTAATTATTAAACGGCTCTAGAAGCTCTCTAAAGTATTTTTTATGACAACATAAAACCATAACTGCCGAAGGTTAGAAAAAATTCTAAATANTGAACCCCCCACCCCCCCCCCCCCCCCGACTACGGCCTTGACTGTACTCATTAAAAGTATCGGAAGAAAAGTATCGATAACAATAAGTATCGGTATTGAAATTTTAATCTGAAAAAGTTTTTTTTAATCTAGTAATAATATTTTCAAGTTTTACATCATAACTGTATTGTAGTTAAACACTGAAAGTAATAATGGTTTTTAATATTTTAAAACAAAATTGCTTTTTTTGCTATCCAACTTCTTAAAAAAAAACTTCCATAATCCCCTTTTGCGAGGTGCCATTTATAAACTACACTCTTCGTTTATATACTCTAACAAGATAAATGATTAACTATTGACAAAGAATAGAATAATGGACGCTTCTTCTGCTTGGAGCACCCTTGAGGTGATTGATCTCTACAAAAGATAATTTTGTTTAGTTTTTGATGACCGTGGTCAATAATAAAGGAAGGGGTAGTAAGACTGGTCGCCAATCGCACCGTCATTTGTTCTTCCTGTTCCTCCACAGTACACCCTTGTAAACATCTAGTCCCAGACTCACAGCTTGAGTGGAATTAACAAAAAAAGTTTTTTCTTTCGATACCAGAGTGAGTACTAACATCAGTAAAAGTATCGAGTAAAAATACTAGTATCGAAAGGAAAAATATCGATACTTTTTCCACATCCCTAGGTGGGTCTGTAAAGTGCTTCAAAATGGTTTGTACTTCTGACAGAAGTGAAGATAGAAGACAGCAGTGGTTCTAGGAGCTTCACTCGCATGTCTCCTACAGACTTTGAAGATATTTTACAAATGGTTGTTCCCAGGATAATGAAGAGAGACACGCGTTGCTTGTTGTCGGAAATGTTGGCACACATTGTTTCTTGTATAATAATAATAATAATATAATATTTAGCACCGCGTATTACTACCCGTTCGGGTTATACGCTTAAGTACTATCTACGCTAATGGATTAGGAATTGGGAGGGTTGAATTTAGAGGAAGTGAACCCGCATTTGCGTGAAGGGAGAGTGGAAAACCATTTAGGAAAAACCACCCCCAGTTCACCCGACCGAGATTTGAACCTCGATCTCCCCGTCCTCTGTGGTCGAGCTCAACACGACTAGCGCGTCAGCCAACTACGCCACCGAGGCGGGTTTGTTTCTTGTAACACATTTGAAATGGATCAAGGGAAACACAAAGGCAACATGAAAAATGTTGCACAACTGTTTCTAAAAACAAGGGCAACATGCTGGCAAACAATGTTTCCGGGGAAATGTTTCCTAGTGCGTACTAGGCCTTACACCAACGTCGGACCGAGGGTAGGTAGGATCGAAATAGAGGTATTTTCCCTAATATTGTAAATAATTTTAAAACATAAAGTAAACTTACAATCGAGTTTTATGGTTGGCATTTGTGGTCCTACACCTTAGCTTAGTCGGTAGCCTGTCTATCTACTGAGCCAAGGGTACCGGGTTCGATTCCTGTCATGGCCGAAAAATGTATCATTGATGAAGTGTGGGTTTCCCCTTCTACACTTAACCGCTGAAAGCTGGCTGGCGTCTGTTCTAGATTTAAGTTAGTACATAAGTCGTGTGCTGATATAATCAGTCGGTTCAGAAAGTACACGTTAAAAACCTAAAAAAAAAAGAGAGGTGTTTGTATCTATTTGAGGGGTGGGGGAGGAGGTTATATATGAGAAGTCCCAATAAAGGAGATGGCATGCATTTTTTAAATACTAAATCTCTTTTGAATGACTTTAAAGTTTTAAAAATATAATTAGGGTTGTAGATGTTAATAATTCTATAAAACTCCACAGTGTGAGGCCGCAACCGAAAGCTACGAACCTAAGCGTTAAGGAATAATATAAAAATACATGATTGATAATATCAGAAGGGGGTTTGAGACACTCACTTTTTTCCCCACTCCCGCGTTACGGCGCTGTATAAAATAGTTCAATCGAGACAATTAGGTACACGAAGACCGGTGGGCGCGGCGCCGTGATATGATAAAGAGCTGCAATGTGCATTACGGCACTGTTGTACGGGGATGCCTACTCATTCACACTGACTGGCCAGCGTGACTATTCTATCGTTGGGCTCAGTTTTGCCTTCTTCATCAAACAACACTTAAATGGTGATTCATGAAACGTAATATGATGACCACGGTGAAGATTCAATAGGCGTTCATAACCAGAAATTGATCACCTATATTTCAGAAATAGGTTTTTTATCAGCACTTCTTACTACCTGTTTGAGCTATATGCATTTGTACTAATTACGCTACTGTATTAGGGATGAAGAAGGTTGTATTTATAGAAAGTGTACCCACATTTTCGTGGAAAACCATTTAGACAAACCCATTACACCTGACCGGGCTTCAAACCCTAATCTCCCCATCATCGGCAGTCCGGCCTATTTCAAGAGTGACCCCGAAGTGGGTAAGCAATGGTTATGAAACAGTTGAGGTTGGAAAATCACCACTAAGAAAAATCCTCTTTAGTGCACTAAGTGGGCTCCTAACACAGACTTTGCGGGTTTATGAGTAACATTATCACTGAGCCAATTAGTGCAGCTAATTACTCATTCCACCCTCTTCTGTTACAGTTTCTCTGTCTGGAACACCATCATGGGTTCATCACTCCTGGTCATGCCGTGGGGGCTGGAGAAAGCTGGCCTTTTAACCGGCATGTTCCTCAATGTCACTATGGGGGGGTTGTGCCTCTACACTACCTATAGAATACTGCAGGTTCACCAACTGCACGGTGAGAAAACTTGCACAACTTTAAGGTACATATCAACTGTTTCCAGCCTGTGGCCTGTTCACTTTGATAAATACTTCCATCTCGCTTTGTCCTTCCACCATTCTCACTTACTCTTTTCCAGTCTTATCTACTCCTCCAATCTCTTCCTTGTTATCCATTGAGGTACTTTCCCTCCAAACTCCATTCTCCTTGGGATCATTTCCTTTTCCATCTTCATTACGTGTTCATACAATATCACTATCTTATATACCTACTGTAGCCCAACTCATGCCAGAATATCTTCATTACGTGTTCATACCATATCACTAACTCATATACCTTCTGTAGCCCAACTCTTGCCAGAATATCTTCATTACGTGTTCATACCATATCACTAACTCATATACCTTCTGTAGCCCAACTCTTGCCAGAACATCTTCATTTCGCGTTCATACCATATCACTATCTTATATACCTTCTGTAGCCCAACTCATGCCAGAACATCTTCATTTCGCGTTCATACCATATCACTATCTTATATACCTTCTGTAGCCCAACTCTTGCCAGAACATCTTCATTACGTGTTCATACCATATCACTATCTTATATACCTTCTGTAGCCCAACTCTTGCCAGAACATCTTCATTACGTGTTCATACCATATCACTATCTTATATACCTTCTTTAGCCCAACTCTTGCCAGAACATCTTCATTTTCTCCCGACAACAGTCACATGGTTTAAAAACTGCTCCAGCTATGGTGTCCTGGAAGGGTGGCACTTAACCTGATATCTTTGTGTATGGGTATTATTCTCATTTATTTTACATGCACTGTAGTATCAATACTACAGTACATAAATATTTATACTGAGGAAGATGGCATTTTGATGAAATGTTACCTACATTCATGTGAGGAAAGAGCCGGGATTCATTTAGGGGAAGAAAAAAAACACCTCAGTAAACCTGGGGGCCAAAATTTAAATCCCAATATTTTGTTCCTCACTCCACATAAGGAATTTAAATTATTAATTAAAAAAATTCAGGGAAGAACATTTATCTTTATTTCAATTTTTTCACTTATTCACTTAAATAACTTTTAGGTTTATTTCCTTACATTTTCACAAGATCAAGAAATCTAACCTTAGCTTTATGATAAGGATTTGGATGAATTAATACTACACTACATAACATCAACATCAAACTCACTGGCAAACCAGAAGAGACTGACGCAATGCGCCGTATGTGGATTGTATAACTATACATTGTGTGTGTTTAGGAACAAACAACCCTGATGGAGAGGTGGCCGATCTCTGCAAGATCCTGCTGGGCCGCTCGGCGGAGATGGTGACCAAAGTGATATCCCTGGTGGTTCTGCTTGGGGCCAACATTGTGTACTGGGTGCTTATGTCAAACTTCCTCTACTACTCTGTAGATTATGTGCACGGTGAGATGTCGCTTGACCAAACATAGCTATTAAATTTACTATCACATGCACACTCTTTAAAGTCAACCAAATAATATTTTTTAAGTCTGAATCCTTAATTCATTCTTTAGCGTGGCTGTCTCCTTAGTTAAGGGCACATATTATTCAATTCCTGTCATGGACAAAAAATTTATCATTGGTGAAATTTAGACTTCTTTCTCAATGGTGAATTGATAGTCAGAGGATTGGGTGTTTTGTCACTTCTAAAATCAAGTTAGTTTGTAAGGTGTACTCTGATATAATTGGCCAGCTTAGAAAATGCATATTAAATATCCCTAATAAAGACAAAATAATTTTAAATTTACATAAACAAGCTTACATAAAAAAAAAGAGATCATTTTTGTAATGCAAAATAAAAATGATTTAGGACAATTTGAAATTTAAACACTTTTATTTTCAATGCGGTGATTTTTATATATTTTTTTAAACTAGTAAATACAGTTCTATGCCTTCAATAACTTTTAATGTGAGGGCATTCTGTGACAAAACTTTAAATACACTTTACTTTCACTTATAACAACTCAAGTTGATGATGGTTTGAAATCAGGACATGTGAGTTGTTAGACGCATAATATTTATTTACTTTCAATCAACAAAATAAGATAATACAAGTTCTGAGATATTAAAGTGATTTTATGTTTATATCAGTTGACAAATTTTTTTATTCTTAAGATTGATGTTTCATATTCATATTTGTGAAGTTTAATTTTCTAACATTTTTGGGTAATTTTGAAACAAACTGTTAGTAAACTAAACAAATATTAGGGCCTACATATGAAGTACTACAAATATAATCATATTATATCAATTAAAATAAAAAAATTGACTTTTTATTTCATAGAACATAAGCCATCATAATTGTGTTATAGTTTGAATACAGTATAATCTCACTAATCTGTCGCCTGTGGGACTGGGAGCATGGTCGAAATGCAAAAAAATTCGAATTATCAGAAGAAAACTAAATATTTACAGTACTGCATTACATACATACATAAATAAGAAGGTCTAAAATAAAATAAAACTTAGAGACACACATTTTTTTAGTGAAAAAATCAGTAATGTTCTTTTGTTTGGCAGACGACAGCCTAGACTTGGCTGCAATGTTCCTCTATTTATTGATCCACAAGATATCTATAGGTGTAGAGCTTTCATTCTGTTCGATGTACTGAAGAGCAACATCAAAAGATTTCTTGGCTTGAATATTTGATACAAGGGCAGGTGATTCTTCATCCTCCTCATCATCATCATCAGGGCCTTCATTTACGGTTTATTCATGTACACGAGAAACAGCGATAACGATCTCATCGTCATTTAGTTCATTTGTTTCACAATCTTCATCACATTTAGTAAGCCACTCATCAACGTCACTTGCTTGGATATCATGTAAAGTTTTTAAGTCGTTGACAATTTCCGGCGTGTCTCTGTCTTGCACATTCCCAGTTTGCTCACTCTCGATTATCACTTCCGGCCAAAGTTTACGCCAAGATTTTTGCCGTACATCAGGTTTCATTTCATTCCATGACTCTGCTATTGAGTAAATTGAATCTTTGATGCTTACGGATTTTATGGCTTCATAAAGGCTACAGCCCTCGCCTGTTTTTTCTAAAATCGAGCTGATGTATTTTCGGCAATAACGCCTTTTCAGCCACTTGATCACACCTTGATCCATCGGTTGTATCAGAGAAGTTACATTGGGTGGACGAAATGCAAATCTTATTTTATTTTTTACCAATCCTTCTTCAGAGGAGTGCAATGGAGCGTTATCCAACAACAACAACAACAGAGTGCGAACAGGAAGTTCTTGGGTCTTTAAGTTTTTTTCAACAGCAGGAACAAATTTGTCAACAAAAACATGACATAAAAAAGATTACAGTCCATCCAAGCTGATTTTTGGTTGCGGTAATAAACTGGTAGCGATGATAAATTAATGTTCTTGAACACCCTTGGCTTTTTAAATTTACCAATGACAAAAAGCATAAGCTTGTGTTTGCCGTTAGCGTTGCTGCAAGTAGCAACGGTTAGCCTGTCTCTGGCAACTTTTGTTCTCATCACGGTCTCATTTGATGCAGCAAGTGTTTTTGTCGATAACATTTTAAAGTTTAGGCCAGTTTCATCTATATTATTGACTTGGTCAGGTGCCAATTCATTTTCTTCAATGATTTTTTTTTTAATTTCAAAGAAAAATCTTTTGATGTCTGTCATCAGTTGATAGTTTTTCACCTGATATTGTGCAATATCTAACGCCATGACGGGTTTTCCGCCGATCTAATCAACCTTCACTAGCTGTGAACTCACCTTCAACTTCCAATTTTTTGTGCAGTATTAATGCCTTTTCTTTGATAATAGGCCCAGATAGCGGGGTTCCGTTCCTCCTTTCTTGGCAAAACCATATCCATAACGCGTTGTCTAGCAGTTCCAGTTTTGGCTTTTTTTAGTGTTCTGCGACTTTTTAGTGCTTTCTCGCCATCTACCATCACCATAAAAGATTCAATATCTTTTCTATTTTTCCTTCAGTTCTTTATTGTAGTAACTTCCACATTGAGTTCCTTAGCCATTTTTTGTAGAGATTCCTCCTTGTCCAGTCTCTGTAGCAGTTTTAATTTTTCATTTAAAGGAACAGTAACGTGTTTAAGTTTTACTCCTGACATACTGTATGTAATGCAAAAACTACGTACACAAAACACAATCCACACACGACGCGTACTTACCACGCACTAGACGCTAGATGCCGGCTCACTGAGGCAGCAAAACAACTGACTAGTAAACAATGGCGCGTCAACAATGGCCGACCAGTCATCAACAAGTCGGTGCATGCATACTCTTGAGCTGCAGTCGGACCAACCTGAGCGACGGACTAGAGAGGTTCTACTGTACTTTTATTTTTTATTTGCACCGTATCATAGTACCTGTCCAGGCAATCAGCATATTCACACTAATCGAGTAGAGAGGAAGGTGGAATTTAAAAAAATGTATTCACATCTGTGTGGAGGTATAGTGGTAAACTATCCTTACAGGCAGAATTCAAACCCTGACCTATCTAACTAACACCAACAATCCAGTCCATTGCAAGGAACACACCTTGGACTGTGCAACCACCGCTCTTTATTGTTTATTATTAATAATAATAATAATAATAATAAATATGACCTTTATTTTACTGTTGAAAGCAAAAAACATTGTCTTAAATTTAACTAAAACCAGTTAATCCTTGTGAAACTTTAGCACATTAAACCTTCCCCCGCCCCAAATAAAAAAGATTTAGTCTTTTATTGGGCTGTTGAAATTAAATACTCAGCGAAGTGTATACACAAAATAGCAAAGCGAGTGTATTAATGTGGACGTATTTACAATTTACAATACCTCTTTGTATACAATATTTGATGTCAAAATGCAATCATCTTGAATTTTTTGTTTGTCATTTTCGGTAATTGATACAAAAATATTGTTAGATTTTTCTTTTAACTTAAATTTTATATAAACAATGTATTTTAACGTAAACTAAGTATGCTATGTCAGAAATCGATAAAAAAATCCTATCCACTGGTACATTATTCATCGCTGTAGGCTTTGTATTAGTTGGGATGTTGACAACAGAAATAATATAGGATTATTTACACTACATTATATTTGTTGTGAATAAACAAATACTATACTTATTAATTATTATAACAATAGAAAATAGTTTTAAAAAAGATGTAAAATAAGTAGAAAAGTATATTTTGCACAATTATTTAAATTACAAAATTTGTCAAGAATTCAGTCTAGTTTATTTGACCAGATACTTTGAACATTAATCCAACCACTTTAATATCCATAAGAGAGGTTATAAATAAGGATGGGATCCTTGAATCACTCAAATTCTTAAGGATATTTGAAATTCAAAGATTTGAAAAAATATTGGGTTTTAGATTCGAAAATAAATAAAGACTTTTTTTAAATTTATGAATTCGAATTTGTTTTATAGCTCTAATACTGTTTGTTGATGTTTCATCCCCACCATACAACCAGGCCCCAGACCAGTAATTTAACACCTAACTGAATGTATGAATGTTATAATGAATGCATATTGGCAAAAAAATGTTAAACATTTATAACTATTTCTCTTTTTTCCTACTATTCTGTTATATTCCTATTTATGCTATGTTTATAATTTTTCGAAGATTCAGATTTTAATTCCAGATTCGATCCCACTCTAGTTATAATTCTTGAAAACTGTCAATGCTGAATGACATGTGTAAGCTCTGTATGCTGAGCTTCAAATCTGTAATTCTGTTTTGTTTTTCCAGCCCAAATAACTGGCGTGGACCTCAGTATTGTTCCTATAAATGAAACGGTCCCTCCGTCTGGTGAGTGAAATTTATTTTAGTGATTCATTTTAACACAAGCTTATTAAATATGTTTCTTTCGGGGGGCTGGAGGGTCAATATGTGAAGGATAACAAGTATCACTAAAGAAGGGATGTATAACAGCTTCTTGGTTGAAAAAGAAAGAAAAAGTATGGTAGATGTGGTTGAATTTCAAAGGTCCAGCAAACTATTATAAAATAGCAACCAATCCTTTCACACTAAAATTAATGTTGCTACAAAGTGCAACTAGTCTTTTTGCTTTCTAAATGCAAATACATCTCTAAAGTTTATTACTGGCGTTTTATTTTACATATAATAGACGAAGAAAAATGTATAGCAATAAAATAATACAAATTTCAATGATGTCCCTAACTTTCTTCTTTTTAACTCATAAAAGTGAACTTATTGATAAATGTGTCTAGATTTAGTGTTGGTTGGGCTGTAAAAAGAGCTTAGGGCCAGTTTGATAGTCAAATTTAGTACGCCTCAAGTGCGAGTCGATACCAAATACAGCACGACACCTACCTAGACCAAAATGGAATGGGCCAGTTTCGCATATGAAACTGGCCCATTTCATTCAATTTCAGGTAGGTGACCTCTTGTATTTAGTATAGCGCCACACTTGAGGCATACTAAATTTGACTATCAAACTGGCCCTAAGACTTGAAATGCACTTCCATTGTCAATGATTGTGTTGAATCCTGACTGTGTACACTGAGGGTGGTTTTGCCTTTTCGTTTCTGAAATACCACATGTTTATTTAATCTACACTCCCATTCTTGTACCTATCCCTTAGATTAAGTTGTCAGTAATGTTTGGGTTAAACATAAAAATGCTTCTAGAGTGTACTTGGTTTTTCAATTAAATTTAAGAAGAAAAATATCCAACATAAAAAAGTTTATCAAAATTGTGTTGACAGAATTAACAAAAACAATGTTACACTTTATTTAAGTAAATTTTAGTAAATAGTTTTGGCCTGAAGAGTTATACTTTGTAATAAGCAATTTAATAATTGACAAACCTCCTCTGAAGATTTTCAGGTTGTTCCTATTAAATTCTCTTTTGGGAATATGGTAAAGATGTATAATGTAGGATAAATGATCCTTAGCTTATTATATTCAAGAGGTTCCTAATACTTTTTTTTATGTATTTAACTTTTACTTTATGAACCGACTGATATCATCACGCAACTTATTAACTATAGACATACCCGGATCTACGATATTTCATGCTTATTATGCTTTTCAATTACCACAAATTGAGGTGCTTGCTTTGCAGATATGACACCTATGTGACATACTACCGTTCGCTTCACTTTACATTGTATGCTGACCCTTTTTCAAAATATAAAGCCTACAGTGTTTATTTAGTTAAAAATGTGTTATTTACAACAGTTAGATCTGTATATGGTGATTGAAGCGTAGTATATACATTTTTAAGTGAAAAAAATGCAATGCTTCGAGTTACGAATATTTTCGAGCTACGAGAATGGTCTGGAACCTAACCTGTCATAAGTGTGGGATATTCCAGTAACTTAAATCTAGACTAGACAAAACATCCAGCTCCAGGCCATTAACTCATCGCTGTAAAAAGGGAACTCATATTTTACCAATGATAAATTTTTCGAATATGCCAGGAATTGAACCCAGGACCCTGAGCTCAGCAGGCAGATATGCTACTGACTTAGCTAATAAAGGAGTCAAACTCTTGATAAAAATAGATCAGATGTAAGTGCCTAATATAACAAGGAAATAACTTTTTTTAATTAAATGACGCATTGATAATGTGGCTCTTTATTCAGGATACAAGATTTCAATCTTTACTAAACAAACTTAAGTTAATTTTCTCATGTTGATTTTTTACATTGTCTCTCCAGCTAAATCCGGGTTGTAATCTTCTCGAAATCCTTTCCTCTTCAAAATGTTTGTGTAAAGAGGTATCAATAATTCTTAAATTAGATTCAATTATTAATTGGAGTTAAATTGCTTGTTTTATGTTAATTTCTTTAATTGATATTTTCTAGTCTTGTGCCTGCGTCACTTCCCA
The DNA here is from genome assembly GCA_902155825.1 of Timema genevievae. Lineage (NCBI taxonomy): Eukaryota > Metazoa > Arthropoda > Insecta > Phasmatodea > Timematidae > Timema > Timema genevievae. Next base: position 20,302 of record CABFWO010006253.1, on the reverse strand, counting down.
ACGGACAACACAACGCAGATCCTGAATGAACGGTTGCCAAACTCTACTTACGAGAATTTGTGGAACTTACACACAACTGTTCCTCTTTTCTTGGTGCTCATCATAGTCCCGCTTGTCAACTTCAAGTCGGCCACCTTTTTCACAAAGTTCAACTCGCTCGGTAAGTTTCAGCTCACCTTGTAATACTGTCAACTTTAGGCACCACTGGGTTGCTCTGCTTGTGGGCCATCTAGTTTGAAACCAAAGCTTTTGACCATTTTAATACAAGATATAGGTTGAATCCACTATTTTACAAATCCAAATCATCATTTAACCAATAGATTTAAAATTCAACTCTTATAATCATGGTAAACACAAAAGTTTAATTTACTACATTAATTCTTCAAGTTCTATAGTAAATAAAAATAGTATATTAATATTAAATTAATAATAGCTTTAAAGCAAATTCCAACTCAAAATTTAAAAAAAAATCTCAAATCTTATATTATTTTGAATCCTTGAATATTGAATACTCGAAGATACGGAAGTGTGGAGAAAGTTAGTGAGGATGGATTAAGTAGGGAGTGTTTTTTTAAATCTATATGCACAGTTTTTTAAATACCCTGTAAGGGAACGGCATGAGTAGATATGTATGTACTTGTATTCGAGGGATTTGCTATTTCTATTTTATGACTACTGTCAAGATAAATAGTTCTACCAACAACTATCATCATTTATATTCAGCTATTTATTAGAAATGGGACCCTCTAAAACTAAATTCCTTAAATATATGATATTAAAGGAAGGTTAAAATCAAAATAATTGTAAAAAATAATCATTAATCCAAATCTGAAAGCATTGACTTAAAATCACAATTTCTTTACTATTGGGAGTGTAATTTATTAAAGTTTTGTTGAATTGAGAAAATATGACATTTTTAGTTTCCTTAAAAAAAATTATAATATAAGTACCAAATTATATTAAAACAATAAACTCATTAAAAAATTGTCGCTTTAATCCTCTTAGTGTAACATGTGGAATAAATAAATAAGAAAAGCAATAGTCCATGCAACTAAGAAATTTATTTTGTATGGAATGGTTATTTTCTAAACCAAATAAGGTTTTATTTTTTGTAATTTTCTTTTTTAGTTTTATAAGAAAATATTAGATTCGGATTTGAAACTAATAGTATTTGATTATTTTCTACTATTTTTCTATATTATTATTTGTATTTAAAAATACAACAACTATACATCTTAATTTTGCAGAACTATAGCATCAAACAATTAATGAACACATAACGTTTTACCCACATGGATATGACATATGACAACTTTGTGTGGCAGGTACTTTGTCAGCTATGTACCTGCTCATCTTCGTGTTCGTCAAGTCATCGCAGTGGGGTATCAACATCAATTTCTCAGATGTGACAGATATCAACTATTCCCCGCAGTTCCTGCCAAGTTTCCCTGCTCTCTCAGGCATGCTTGCCCTCTCTTTCTTCATCCACAACATTATCATCACAATCATGCGCAACAACAGGCACCACAAGAACAATGTAACCACAACTTTCTGTCTCTACAAATAATGAACAAACTAGCGTTTAGTGGGAAATAAAGTTATTTGTGATATAATAAATTAACATCCACATCTTACTACATGAATTTGGGGTTATCCATAAACCTCGGTGTTAAGGGTTAGCTCTAATGTCTTAATGAATACAAGGTACACGAGGGGTTATGCAACACAGAGCTTATATTTAATTTCTAATACTAAAAAACTAACATATTATTGTTCATGTTTACACCATTAATAAACATACTTATAAATAACATCTGATTCGGAGTAACATTACATCTGAGTCACCTTTTAGTGTGAAATAATGGCATTCACTCTTGATGTGAAAAGTTATGTAACACAGGTTGGAGGGGTCAGGCTAAATGTCTACTTGGTTTACAGGAAGGGGAGTCAAAAAAAGGCAAGAAAAAAGTATTTCGTGGTTTCATGGATGACCTCAATGTGTTAGAATGATGAGGAAGGTTGAGTTTAGAGGAAGTGTATTTTCATTTGAGTGGAGGAAAACCATTTAGGAAAAACCACGCTCACTACACCTGACCAAAATTCGAACAGATCAGCAGTGAAGACTTAGACCAGACTTATAGAAGTGGGTCTATTTGTGACATAGATGTGTGTGTAGTATTGAACATGCATTATCATCAAACATAATTATATTTTTGAAGAGACCTAACATATTGATTTTGAGTTGAGTTTTTTTTTAGTAATGGGTATGTATTAATGTATATTTTCAAACTAAAAATGTATTTGAAGTATTTTCTAAAAATTAGACTCTAGATAAAATTGTTGTAATTGTGTAATTGAAGATCAGTTGACCCTTGTTAGACTAAGGCAGTCTTTTGTATCCGTAACACACACTGGTGGGCACGACGACTAAATATCAATCTAATTTAGTTTGGTTTTCTGGTTACGAGGAGGTGGGGGTTCATATTTTGAGAGTGGTTTATCCTAAATGATTTCCCACTTTACCTCCATACAAATTCTACCTTACTCATACCTACTGACATTGTGTAATTAAATGTGTATATCCCAGGCGAGTAGTAAGATGAAGAGTAAACAAAAAATGTGTTTGTGTGTAGAGCCATAGAATTCCATTACACCTAAAATTGTTTACTAATTAAACAAGTATATTTATTTAAAGATAGCTAAATAAATTTTTTTGACAATGATTCAAATTCTGATATTCCTGAACAATTTTTAGTCCAGAGGAAGGGTTTGCATTCAGGTCCTGAAATAATAATTATGAATTGTATCCAAACTCCTTCCACGATATTTTTAATAAAAATATTTATATTTTATGCAGTGTAAAAGATCTAATAATGACAAATTATCTACAAAACCAAATCAGAATAATTTGCTTGTTTAAAAGTGTACTAAAACTAAACATCGTGAATCAAATTTTACAATAATTTAAATTTTTATTCAAACTTTGCTTTAAGTATAATTTATTAGGATATTTAAGTTTGAGTGAATGTTTAAACCAGAGATGTAGAGTTGGTACACCAAACCTTTGACTTCAACTCCTTTATTTTTATACTGCCCAACTCCAACTGTTTTGTTATTAATTCGCAATAACAAATTTACTGTAGTAAAATGGTAGCACAAGGCATTTCATCACCACGCGAACCATCAGGCTGCTTATGTTTATAGAATATAATATATTTTTGATAGGGGTGTGCAAAGCTTCGACTTGGCTTCGAAACAAACATCACCTTCAACTTCACTTTGAAAAAAATTACGGCTTCGAAGCTTGGTTAATAAAAATATTTACAGCTAAAATACTCAATTTGTTTTAATACTGCCATTCTGAGATGTTTAGTACATGCAAATTAATATTCATATAGTGAAAATCATAAGTAATTGAATTGCATGCTGCGATAGATAATAGATTGATTTATCAGATTGAAACAAAATATTTCAAACAATTGTGCAAATAAAACATTTTCCAAGTAATTTTAGTGCAAAAAGTTAAATAAACAACCACAATATATTTTTTCAAGCATAAAACAACTAACAAAAAATATTCAAACTTCGATTTGGCTTCAAGAATATTTTATATATTCAACTCGAGTTTGCTTCAAATTGAAAAAGTGGACTTCGCACACCCATATTATTTGATTACAGTTTTTTAACAAGAAAACCTTTCTAATTATTATGGAAATAAATATTATTTTGAAGTTGGAGTTGATTCATTTCTAAAGACTCTGATTACACCCAAAATTACTTCACTCCATTGCCTAGGTTTAAACTATTGTAATTATATAATTACTTCTGTGAGAGCATGTTAATCTAAATTAGTGAAACACTTGACTGTGTAGGGGCGAGACTTGTCCATAGCCTACTTGCTGGTCACAGTGACATACGCCCTGGTAGGAACAGTGTTCTACATCTGCTTCCCGCTCGCCAAATCATGTATTGAGGATGTAAGTACCATTGTTTCATAATAATTATAATCATTTAAATTAGAGGTTGGTAGCCACTGATCACAATCAACCAGTCAATCTTGTAACAAAACTACATCATAGTTAAAAATTAAAAGTCAATCTTTGCATCTTATAAACTTGCAAATACATCAAATACTTACACATAATTTCGAGAGTGACCAAAATAACCTATGACAGGTCATAATTGGTATTGTTAGTGTATTCCAGTCTTAGTGGTGATGTGTCTAATAGAGATATGCAAGTACAAGTCTACACTCTGACATCAACAGCAAATACAAACTGTTTTTTAAAGCTTAGTTTTGTTTAAAATGCTAGTGTTGTGAACGTTTCGTTTCTCCTAGGTAGACTTTGGGTTTTAGTGGAGTGGTTTGATGCTACTGTATCTTCGTTCAAAGTTTTGTGTGTGCTGGGTAAGGGAAAAAAAACTTTCCTCCATGATGAGTTTATGAAGGAGGCCTTTAATAATAATAATAATAATAATAATAATAATAATAATAATAATAATAATAATAATAATAATAATACTTATCACCGTGTCTTACTACCCGTTCGAGTTGTACGCTTAAGTACTAATTACTCTAATGGATTAGGAATTGGGAAGGTTGAATATAGAGGAAGTGAACCCGCATTTGCGTGGAGGGAGAGTGAAAAACCATTTAGGGAAAACCACCTCCAGTTCACCCAAGCAAGATTCAAACCTCGATCTCCCCGTCCTCGGCAGTCTAGCTCAACACTAAACCAGCGCATTAACTAACTACACCACCGAGGTGGGTGAGGCCCTTGATGAAGCTGCTGTAAAACTATTTCTTAAATTCATAATAAATAATAAATATTAACTGCCATTGCTTCTGTCCAACTATCAGCGTGCAGTGTCGAGCTGAGCTCATGCCAGAGATTTAATCAAACCATCTAAGGTAGATGTAGAATACATTTTCTTGCAGTTACAACTGGGTGAATCAAATTATGGTTGGTACAGCTCAACTAAGCATTTTCGTGAAAATGAGCTTCAACGTTTGTTCAAGTAAAATTGTATTTATAAAAATCATAATAATCGTAACAACTACACGAGCAAACATTTTTTCCGAAATTCAAGAATTATATGATTGATAAAAATTAAGAGTGTAGAAACACTGTACAATAATGTAAAGTAATTGATAGTGAAGGAAGTCAACCGCAAAGGATAGTTAGGTTAGGCCTAGATATAAAAACACACTTCTCTCTTCACTTATTCTCTTCTCAAACTTTTGCACTATATAACACTTAATACATTGTTGAATTTTCGGAGATGTTCATTTATCATTAGAAGAGACAAATTGAAAACACACAAAGAAAGATAGGCTACAGAAATGAAGAGGTGTGTTTTTTTCCTATCTAGGCCTAACCTAACTATCCTTTCAGGTGGTATTTAATACCAAGGTGCTAAACAGCTCAAATTTATCCTGAAACCCACATAAAAGTTAGTCTGGTCTTTTAGAAATATTAAGATTTATGTCTATAAAATTTTGTTTAGATATAACTTCACCTTGATTACAAAAACATAAAATAGGTTTGCCCTATTCAGTAATCAGCCTCTACTGGTCACAAGTCACAAAGAATTGACCTCAATCTGTTTTTACTTCATAATAGATTCTTTCAACTATTTTTTGTGTGACCACTCATATCAAAAATATGATTTTTTGATTTTGATCTTATTTGTTGGCAGTTGGTTCATGAAGAAAAAAAAAATCACATCAAGTTATAAATTAGTTCAATAAAATTTAGTTTATATTAAGCAAAATGTTTTGGGTGGAAAAAAATTTCCCCCAATTTTTTTTCCCAATTGGATCTCAAAACCATTTCATTTTCTTGTCAAGTTAGAAGCTCAACATAAAAACAAGTGTTGTGTATAAATATGGTTATTCTATATCAAAGAGTTTTTTGTACTACAGGTGTTTGGAAAGTAAGGGCTAGATGATTATGGCAGCCTTGTTGGTACATGCGCAGGGTGATAAAGGGATTCATTACAAAGTGACACCTAAGTTTTTATAGCTCTTTGATTATTTACTGTTGTGTAATAGTGGTTTTAAATAAACAATAATATTGGCGTGTGAAGTCAGTGCCATGATAATGTCTTCAGGCAAAAAAAAAAACTCATTCCCAGCTTTGTTAAATGTACATCCTTACTTTAATGAGTGAAGATAAGGTTAGGAAATAGTGTTATGAATTTAAAGAGGGCCAAACAAACACTCATGATGAGGGACGGCGCACGACCAGCCCTCTGTTGTGTCTCCAGACATGGTTACACAAATGAACAAGAAGCTCCGTGAAAACAGATACTTCACAGGTTCTGAACCTTCATTATATTCTACCCACCCATAATTCACCTACTGTCTGTACAAGATTGTTACCGAGAAGCTTCAGTATTGTTGATTTTGTGGTGCTCAATGGGTACCAAAGCTGTTAAGAGACATTCACCAGAAGCAAGGTATGGTATAAACCCTGATATTTCTGATTGATGGTAAGTTCCCTGATTACATTGAAACTGGAGATGAAACCTGGATTTCACACTTTAATGTCAAAATAAAGCAGCGGTCCATGCAATGAATGCACACAGGGTCACCAAAGGCCAAGAAATTCAAGCAAACATTTCAAATAGAAAGCCGATGGCAACTGTATTCTGGGATCTGAAAGGAATATTGTTTCTTGAATTTATGAAACTTGAAACAACAATCAACATTAACGTGTGCTGTCATACGGTGGGCTATTCAGAACAAAAGACATGATCTGTCGTCGTCCTGCATAACAACACCTGACAACATATTGTAGCTTGCATCGTCAGTTTCTTTGAGTAGTTTTATGGGGGAATATTCAGCCTACAGCCTAGACCATGCATCAAGTGACTACCACTTGTTCTTGCACTTGAATAAAGTCCTTGAATCACAACACTTCGGCAATGTGAATAGCTCATAAAAGGCGATCTGAGACAGGCTGAACTCACAGGTGGCAAGCTTCTATTACATGGGTATACTAAAGCTAGGGCCATGTAACATCTGATGTCTGAATCCTTGCAGTAGCTATGTGAAAAAATAGGCCAAGATAATATATCAATTTTGGTTGTGATATAAATTAGAACATTTTTCTTTTTGGTTTTTAATAACCAATTGGCTCGTTCTTTCTGAACACCCCTTTAAAGGAAAAGGGGGAGGGTTTGTCTTCTGGCTTGTTAATCATTGTGAAAGGGGAAACCCCAATTTCACAAAACTTATTTTTTCTGTCATGCCTGAAATCAAATCCAGGAAGATGTGATACCCCCTGAGCTAAGGTGTCAGAGTGACTCAATTTATTCACATAATCTTTACTGGGTTTAAATACAAGCCTAAATATTAATAATTGATTTCTAACCAAGACTAACAGATTCAATAAATCTAAACCAAGTATTTAAAGAACCCACCCACTAGTTTATGTGTCAGGTACCTGACTGATATATGGCTTCTACACTACTGTTTCTCCACCCGCAGAACCTATTGAACAACTTCCAGAGCTGGGACCCAATGACTGCGGTGGCTCGGGTGTTCCTGTTCTTCCAGCTGGTCACAGTGTACCCACTGCTCACTTACATGCTGAGAGTGCAGATGTTCACCACACTTCTTCGCTCTACCTACCCCGGATTCTACCACGTCCTCCTCCTAAACACGGCTATTATCATTGTCTGCGTCATGTTTGCCATCTTCCTACCACACATTGGAACCATCATACGGTGAGGTCTTTTAAACCATCAATATTCATTGTTACCCAGCTACCCGTGAAAGTTTCAAATTTAATCTAAGTGGAGCAAATAGTTTTTTAGTTGGGAACCCATGTAATTTAATAGTGACCCACCCAAATCGGTAAGCATGCAGACTAAACAACAGTCACATTTAATCTGATATGCCCAGAAACGAGAAGGTCAAGGTTCAAATCTAGGTTGCATATGTGGGTAGTTATTTCTATATTGTTTCAAGTTCTCCTTCTGCATATGTGGATCCATCCCTACCCCGATAATAAAATTAAATGTGCATAGCCCAGGCAGGTATTTGACAAGTCAAAAAATAAAAAATTCAAGTAACATGCTTTAAAATAACACCCTTGTGATCTGTTTGCTGTGTTTTCAGATTTACGGGAGCCCTTAGTGGCTTAGTGTATGTTTTCACTTTACCGAGTCTTCTGCATCTGGCCTCTCAAAGGAAATTGGGTCAACAATCGTGGTTGTCCATCTTGCTACACCTTGCCATAATCATCATTGGGGGAGGAAACTTGCTGGCGCAGTTCTTTGTTCAAGATCTCTAAGAGTCTTATGAGAGATTCCCACCAAAACTGCAAGATCTTCAAATCTGGTGATGGATTTCCTCCTCTACTGCAAGACTTTTATAATCCTCTCATGTTCCTATCAGAGTGGCCAATCATTCTTTACCAATTCCTCTTTTTTTTTCAGGTTTTTTTTATTCACGTCTAACCCCCCCACCCCCACGAGTGCCAATAGATTGAAACCTAAGTTGAAGGTCTGGGTGGTAATGATAGATTTTCTTCAAGAATGTAAAGTGTGGACTGTGTTCTTTTCATTGTAAAAGCCTAATTGTGTTCATTCCCCTCTATGTGTTTCAATCCATCTTTCCTGTACCATCTTACACATTCCACATAACTAAATAACAGAAAAGGGTGTAACTGTGATCTGTATTAATGAAAAACATGCTGTCATCTCACTAACTATATTGCTATAATCATAATACTAATTCATTGTACCTGTATATTGGTTTTAAGTAATTTAAAAACATTAAATGTTACTTGTGTATTACTATTATCATGACTTTTTATTGTGTTTGTGACCCACTGTATTTGCTGAATTACAGTATGCAGATTGGCTGACAATTCGGATCACATTATCTTAAAACATGGAGATTAAAAAAAATTAGAAAAGATATACTAATGGAAGTTGTGTATAACCTGAACAGTTAGTAATACAAAGTGATATAAAAAAATATTAATGGATGGAAATAAGTGAAGACACTTAGGCGTGAAGAAAGGATAAAATTTTAGGGAAATCTAACTAACCCATTTCTTGATGCATGTTTAGCAAAGCCATCTGCTCAAGCACGGTAGCCATTTTTCTACTAGTATACTCTTATCCGACACATATTTTTGCTATTCACTTATTTTCTAATTTATTGCTTTATTCATGGCCATAGTATAGATTTGAACTGTTTTTGGCCTCAACTATTAGCTTCAAAATGAAATATTCAGAGTGGCTGAAAGTACAGTGGTTCATTGATAGATGGCATTACAACAACTTAATTGCGCCCACACCAGGGAACATTCAGGCAAACAAAGACATTGTTCAACGCCTGCACCAGGGAATGGGTTAATACTGGTCACATCCCCCCCTTCTTTCTATATTTGTGTCAGACTCTTTTTACTGAAGAAAGACAAGTTCACCATTGTACGATAGATTCAGCTCACTTTTTCCTCTTTCCACGGTTGAACTTTCTTATTTAAAACTTGAAAAATAATGATCATTCAAGCGACCTAGCCGTCATTATAAATATTTCCTTTGGTCAAAAGTCATGTGATGTGTGTAAGCGCGCTTAATTTAGTATTTGTGTTTCAAACTCAACAAACTATCTAAAAATATTTCCAAAAGTTACATGGTGACATTGAAATTTTATGAAATAAATGGTACGGCGCACCGCACAGACTTTCTCTCTCTTTCTATAAACTCACAAGATTTCTGAACGGAATAATGTACATTATATCATCATCACTCCACATAAGAACACGCATAAAATAATATACAATGATATAGAATCAATGAGAAAAGAGGCGCATCTTTGTCCACCTAAGAACATTTCAAACAGTTTAATGTCTTCCACAAGGGTCAACACTTCGTATTAAAATTTCGATTTCTGGTTAAAATTTTAACATTTTATAAGGTGTTGCAGATCTTCAAGTCATCGCATTGATATTTAATTATTCATTTATACATTTTGACCAATAAAAAATGTAAATATTGACTATTGAGTCTAAAATGGAGATAGATCATTGCTATGCAAACATTTCTCCTAAGAGCTTTAAGGAAAAATAACATACTTTTTTAGATACTTATATTTAATTACTCTATGGCATTGGAGAATTATTGCGTTAAGACTTAAGTAGTATATGTTTACAACTAAAGCTCACAAAATTGTATTAATATATTTGCAAATATCTCAGAAACTGTTGCTTTTATAAAAATATATGTCAAATAAAAGTTTTTTATTTCTAATAGTCCTACAATTTTGCAATGATAAGTTGTTTAGTTTCTCAAATAGTTGTGGAGATACGGAAATTAACGCTTCTGTAAAGTACCCTAAAAATCATTTTCATAGGAAAATGAAAATAGCCAGTTTATTTATAATCTTAATCAACGCCTAGATACGAATTTTAATCAAAATCGTTTGAGCAGATTTTGAGAAAACCAAATTTTTCTCTTTTCGCCCTTCAGTAAACTACCCTTAATTTTAAGTTTTTATAGACACACAGACAGACGGCATTGCAAAGACTATTTTTTAGGGTTCGGGGGGTCATGAGACGTCGACATCCATCAACATTTCAGGTTAGTTTTTTTTTACGGTCGCAATACTTAAACTTTAATGTCCAAAAAGTTAAAAAATTCATATAATTGCGTATAGATTGAAAGTTATTGATTTTATAAAAATATGTTTCGGATAAAATATCTGTATTATAAATATATATACATATTTGTAATGCTAAGTAATTTCATATCTCAAATAGTTTCGGAGCTATTATAAAAAATGTTAATTGACGCATCAGACCGGAGCCCTTAAAGCCATTTTGCCGAAATATTGAGGGTAGCCATTTTGTTTGGAATATTTATTAATGTTTATAAATGAAATTTAATCAAAATCGTTAGAGCCGATTTTGAGAAAATCGACTTTTTCTCTTTTTGCCCTTCAGTAAACTACCCTTAATTTTAAGTTTTAATAGACACACAGACAGACGGCATTGCAAAGACTATTTTTTAGGGTTCGGGGGGTCATGAGACGTCGACATCCATCAACATTTCAGGTTAGTTTTTTTTACGATCGCAATACTTAAGCTTTAATGTCCAAAAAGTTAAAAATATATATATAATTGCGTATAGATTGAAAATTATTGATTTTATAAAAATATGTTTTGAATAAAATATTTGTATTATAAATATATATACATATTTGTAATGCTAAGTAATTTCATATCTCAAATAGTTTCGGAGCTATTATAAAAAATGTTAATTTACGCATCAGACCGGAGCCCTTAAAGCCATTTTGCCGAAATATTGAGAGTAGCCATTTTGTTTGGAATATTTATTATTGTTCATAAATGAAATTTAATCAAAATCGTTAGAGCCGATTTTGAGAAAATCGACCTTTTCTCTTTTTTCCCTTCAGTAAACTACCCTTAATTTTAGGGGTAGATATCCAATTCCAAAAACCCCTCGGGGCAACCCTATGAAAACGCTAGATATCAAGTTTCAGCTCAATCGGTAAAATAGTTTAGGCTCTAGTTGGAGGTACAGACAGACAGACGGAAATTCAAAAACCACTTTTTCGGATTCAGGAAGTCATGAAACGTCAAAATTCATCAAAATCTCGAGTTCGATTTTTTTGACGCTCACCATACTTTCTCTACCTGTAAGATAGAGAGAAAGTAAAAATGGTTCATATGTACAAATTGATTGTTTCTACATTAAAATGAAAGTGAAATCGATGACTAAATCAGTAGAAAATCTTAGAAAAATGATTATTTTGCATTTATTTTATATTTATACAAGCCTAAACAATTTCCAGAATAGACCATCCACAAATTATTTAGTTTGGTGATAGAAAATCGAATATACATGTTCTTGCTAGGGTTTATAATTTGCAAAATCAAAATAAAATTGACAAATAATTTGACAAAATCTAACAACATTTTTTACCATAAACATGTGATGCTACTTACATATGGCTAGTTTCCAGTTTGAAGAATAAGGCCAGAGGAGGTGGAAAAAATATTTATATTTGGAATAGTAAAGTTCAGAATGGGATTGAAATATATTTCAGGTTTTTTGTTGCCATGTTGTATGCATAAAAAATATACGCTAATATTTTAGGTATGAGTCAGGATTCCCACATTTGTGTGAAGGAAGATGTAAAACCATTTAGGAAAATCTACCCTTAGTATATCCTCCAGTTATGTTTTCCAATTTCAAATTAATAATAGGCCTATATTCTAATATTGTTACTAAAAAATGGCTTTCACTAATACACATTTTCATATTTTATTTACTGTTCAGTCAAATTCATTAGTACTGCCGTTTTAGTAGAAATTAAAACAACTGCAACAAATATATTTGAGCACTTTATTTGACATGCTTTCGCTTTTCAAGCTGTTTAGCTGCAGCTTTCTTTTTCATATCTTGCAGTCTCTTGTCTGCACTCACAATGTTGACCTTGGGCACGATATTTTTACTTGAACTAGAACCCCCATTCTTGCTGGAGGACATGCCACTGGAACTGGATGAACTCTTAGAGGAATTTGACGAGCCTACTGGAGTCGATCGACCTCCACTGTTAGACTTGGAGCTCTCGCTCCTCTTAAAAGGGTTTGAAACAGCCTCCATTTTGTGGGGCAATTCCCGGTCATGGAGTTTGGGAGAGGACCTTGCAGGCACCTTACTGATGACCTTGGTACAGCTGGAGCAGTACCATACTGAGCGGACATCATTGACATCTGCAACGGGTGGTTGGTGGCACTCTTGGTGGTAGAGAGAATGACACTCGATACACTCGACCAGTTGGTTACGTGCAGTGACATCCATACCTCGACAGACCACACACGTCAAGTCATCCTCCAAGATTCCCAGGGCGAAATCGTCGTCGTCCAGATCCACAATCTCTGGGGACTGTTGGCGGCTTGTGTCACCACTGCCTCTGCGACTCCCTGGTTGACTGTTCCCACCCAAATCAACCTTCTCTAACTCCTTGCGAGTATCATCTTTCCTTGAACTAGAAATACAACTATCCCTTTTTACCAAAGATTCTTTTTCAATCACAAGGTTTCCAAGGCTTTTGGTGTTGCCATATTTTTGTTTGATGGCTTCTTCTAGCATCGATTTTAACTGCTCCTCAGCATCTTTAGCAGTATTTGAATTCAAGAGTCTGATAGCACGGACAAACACAGGGTCCAATTCTATTGAGGCCATGGTTAATTATGAGATTAAAACGTACTATCTGGTTTCAATTAATACTGAATAAGAAACCTCTCTAACTACTGGTTGTTTGTCCGTTCATTTATTCTTAAAGTAAACCCACACGGTATCAACTCCTGAACCAAGAATGAAATCTGGTTTCCAAGATGGCAGCGGGAAACGGCAAGCTATGACACATGCTTCATCACACAGTTCTCTACTAAGTTTGGTCTGCAGCTCGGGCATCTGTAAATAGATCATTGATACCTTATAAATTATAATATGATAAATACCTTAAATTGAAGAAATACAAAAAGCACATGAATGAATGGTTTACTTATTTTAGGAGTCTTTTCTGGAGGTCTCTAATAGAATATAATCTTGGTTATAGGATTGTAAAGTAGCGACCTAAATCCATCAAGAAGAAACCATTACCTCTTTGTCCGGTGGAAGTAATGCAAAATGTGAAATGTACATCTCTTTTTGTTGTAAAAGTCATACTGTCAATGGTTTTAGTGGGTGTACACTTTGAGCAGTGTATACCTTGATTTTCTTACAAATGGACATTTGAAGAACCTTTTAGAAAATTCAAACATATTTTTTTCTGTAAACAATGACAATATTTTACTCTATTATTAGTTATTTTATGGTATTTATAACATCTTATCAAATCTGACAGCTGCAGATCACATTAATTGACCTAAGAATATGTTAAAGTAGATCTAGCTGTCGGCTATGTCCATTCATAAGAAAATTCAGGTATAAACTCAGTTTAACACTGAAAGATGGCAGTCTTGCCTCGACAAATTATAATATGGTTCTCATCTTATTCATTGCACCATAGTGGAAACAAGGGGAGCTTGTTACCTTTCAAGGTAAAGAGAGTTTAGATAACCAAGAACAAACATTTTAGTGTGTTTTACCACTGCAATAATTCATTCAAAAACACACAAAACCTTTTTGAGCATCTTCATTACACCAGTTTCACTTCTTTCATTCGCGTGTGCATTTATTGTGTATATGTTCACCTGATTGATACAATGAATATTATGCATTGTTGCTTGTATGTTAAGTTTGTTTGGTTCCTGGTAACATATGAATGCAGGCTACTTTACATTATTTTTTATGGGAAAATGTGCTTTAATTAGTGTAGTTTCACTTATGCTCTATATTTAAATGATAGCGTTATATAGAGAATCTTAGCCTAGTTTTTAAAACGTCAATTTTGCTTTAGGAATCGGTCACATGTGTCTAAGTCATGTTAGATTAAATAGTTATTATCAATTTAAATTGATAATTTTAGTTTTGTTCTTTAAAGATTACAAAAGTCTAGAAAAGAGAATTTTTTTTATAAATTACTTAAGCATGCATTCTTGATGTGATAACTAGAATTAAGTGCTACAGTTTTACATGTGTTATTTTAAGTTAAAATTAGTTTGATAAATTCAAATTCCAGATTTCAAAATGTATGTCTTAGGAAAAAGGGTCAGTCTCACCATTTTTAAAATGTAGGCCTGTTTTTTTGTTTTGTTTTTTTAATTTTGAACAAAAGCATGTTTGTTTTTTAATTTGAATGATTACTTAACATAAACTGCACTTAATTAAAAATATTAATTATTTGCACCTGAGACTGTGCTTATATTTAATCACTTTTATCCTACTTGATTCTGTATCTCATAAAGACGGCTCAATGTCTTAAAAATGCAACCATCCTGACCATAGGTGAGGACAAGAAATTGTTTATATTAAGTGGTAAGCCAATATTAAAATGTATATATTGGAGAGATTTTTCTAAATAAATATAAATAAACGTTCAGTGAACCCACCATTTCTTCGACACCAAATATAACAACATTTGGATAAGGTTGAAGATTAAACTTCCACAGATCTTGACGATAGAACTGTGTTCGATTGTTGAACCTCAGTCGATAGGACTGAAGTTTAGAATAAAGTACTAACCAAGGATTCAACTCAACACCATCAGCTTGGAATCCTGCTTTGGCAGCTGACAATACCTATAGTCAAATGAGAATAAAATTATTTATTAAACTTATTGAAGGTTTTAAGTACTGGTAAAACAATTATTTCAAAATTAACATATAGTATAAATCTGGGCATTTTAAACAATATGTGGGGAAACAATTTTTATAACTCAATGAAATTATTACAATATGCATCATGCTGGTACATTTGAAAGAGATCAAAATGTTACCAAGAAAGGTTAGGCGATAAAATTCACTCATTTCTTGTGTAGGCTATTCAATTTAAAATTGTGAAAAACATAATTTAATTAATATTATGCATAATTTTATCAGACAGTTTAATATTATAAGATAGGTAGGCTATATTTTTTAATAATCTTCAACAAACAAAGTCAAAAGAAAAATGTAGACCTATTATCTCTTACATATAAGAAATAACTAGATACAAACATAACAGGTTGTATTATATTTGGAAGAAAATTCAGGAAAGGTGGACAGAAATATATAAAAGTAACAAACACAATATGGCTTTTACAATTAAAAGAACACAGTTCACACTTTACACTGCTGCCACTGGACAAAGAGGTAGGCCTAATGGTTGCCTCTTAAAGAAAATCGATCGTTACCCCCCAATCCCTCAAACTAGGTGTCATTCTATTATAACTCATCAGGAGGGAGTGTGAAACATGCAAAAAAAGAGACATAGGAAATTTGTAAAGAATTATCAGACACTTAGAGGGTACACGTGAAATAAATAATAAGAATTTTGGTTGAGTTTGAGATACCCAAAAAAACTTGTCAAGCCATTTTATGACAATATTCTTGATGATACTATCTTCGACAGCAATTACATTCTAAACTATATTCATCCCAAACTAGAATTCACAATTGAACTTGAACAAAATAATAGCATGGAATGTTCGGTGATTGGACCTTAACTTTTAGTACCTTGATATCTGTAATCCATGACATGGTAAAACAGATGTTGGATTATCAGTGTGTTTGTGAGCAGTGAACTGGGAAGTTGTGAAGTTTAAATCTAATAATGTATTGATGTCATGTGCATGTGCATGTGCATGTGCATGTTTATAGCAGCTATGCTAAAAGAACCAATAAAACTAAACTAATTTAGTAACATTACATAGCATTAACTACCTGGATTTAAATATGAAAAATAAAAGCTAAAAACTTTAATACAAAATTAATAGAAAACCCACCCATACTGATTGTATCATTCACAATGATTCCAACCATCCTTTATCTCACAAAGACATCATTCAATAGCCTTATTTATAGATTAATTCATATCCCACTTTCCAAGAGGAATTTTAAAACAGAATCGAACATCATTAAACAAATAGCAACATCCAATGGATTTCCCCACTCAGTAATATACAAAATTTTACAAAAACAAAAATATCAAATGACTAAGAAATCTAACCTCACAAGTTTTCCAACTAACCTTACACAACCAAAATGGATAAAATTTAATTTCACAGTCAAAGAATCCAACAGAATTTCAAATGTTTTCAAAAAACAGAACATCAGAGTTTCTTTCGGCACCAATAACACATTAAAAAAACACTTAAAACAACTTTAATCCCAGCTCCACTAATCAATTTTCCAAAAGTGGTGGTATCTACAAATTGACATGTGAATATAACACTGTATACATCGGACAGATCAAACGAAACCTTTCCACTCGATATGCTGAACACATTAGTGATTTTAAATACGAAAGATGTAAATCAAAATTCGCTGAACATCTAAAACTTTCCGGACATCAACCAACACCAATCAATAAATGTATGAAACTTTTATAATCCTCTTCTAAAGGTCTCAAAATGGACTTAACTGAAAATCTACACACCCAGACAACCATTTTGAACGACAACAGTATTTTGATTGAGCAAACACATTTTTAAAATCAGTATTTCATTGGCACAATTATAAAGCTGCCTCAACACATCAAACTAAAAAAATAATCCCTGTTCAAACAACACTTGCTATCCTTCCATCCCAACTTAAATCAATTCAAACCATAATCAAGAAGATTAACACCGTAAATTCATATAACTCATCTTATAATATCACAATAGTATATCTATCTATATTTACTCATCATATAAATAATACTGCGTCACATTAGCAACACTATCCATTTTATTAATTGTTTAGTTTTATTTATTCAGATTGGTAACTTTATACATATTATTGATCATCTCACTAAAAATTATTCCATAGACTACTGTAAAATTTCACAAACTTTCCAAGAGTATGAGGTAAAATCAATCATCTTTAATACAAATAAGGTATTTATAAGCTTGTTAATTTAAATGACTATTTAATATGTCGTGTATCACATTATAGTTTCTCCTAACTATTTCCATTTCTAATATTTAATTTTTTTAATTCATAATTTTATAACATATTTTCATACAAAAATTTGAAATAACATTGGTTTTCCTCAGACTTGATGAAAAATAAACAAAACATGTTGTCATAGAAGAAAAACTAAAACGTATATAAAATAAGGAGAAGAGAATAAAAATAATAAACAAGAAGATATAAACTTAGTATCAATTATTATTACTCCTTACCAAATAAACATGAACATTAATAGAAACAATTGAGGTATATTTGAACGATACACCTGGCAGGGTATGTAAGGGTTGGATGTCCCTTTTCAGATACTTTCAAAATACATAAAGGGTTGAAACAAGGAGATGCACTTTCCGTATTATTCTTTAATATAGCCGTGGAATATGCTACTAGAGTAATGCAAGAGAGTGGGTTTAGCTTTGTTGGTAAACAGTAAGAAAATAGGTTTAGAAGTGAACGCTGAAAAGACTAAGTAGCCTATATGATCACACAGAGAATATAGATTGGGGATGAAAGTTTTAGAGATTACTTTTAAAAACATATCATATGACAGGGTTAATGAGTTTAAATATTTAGGAACAATTTTATTTTAACTAGCAATAGCGATATTAGATTGGATATCAGGAAAAGAATCTAGTCGGGAAATGCATGCTATTACTCGGTCAGTAAGTTGTTGGCGTTTTGTCTGCTGTCAAGGAATGTAAAACTCAGAATATACAAAGCCATAATTTTACCAGGATAATCAAGTGTCATATATTAGAGTGGACAGGACATGCAGCACAAATGGGAGATTCTAGAACCTTGTTCAAGGTACTGACTGGGAAGACCTAGACGCATGTGGTAGGATAATATTAGAATGGACCTGAAAGAGGTGGGGTGTAATGAGGTGGAATGGTTAGAATTAGCTAAAGATAGGGGGCATATTTTTCCAATTGTTATAATAGAAATATCTTTATAAAAGAAATAGGACGCTCAAATCCCTCTAATCCTATGGTATGTGAGAACAATCTCAAAAAAGGATTTACTATAAAGCATAAAATACAATTATGAAGATATTGACTTGATATGACTATTTTTTAAAAGAAAATACTAACTAGGCATCTATGCTAGATTTGTGTAGTTAGGAGAGCAACAAAATAAAAAAGGACAAACTTGTATTAATATGATTAATAAAAAAAAAAAGTTCACTTTGTGGTTGAAGATGTAATAAACATGACAAACAAAATATCATTTTTCAGTGGCACCAAACCTTAAACAACAATTTTTAAAGATTCTGGGATTTGAATTTGGATTCGAGATTGGAAAGAAAATTTAAGATTCGGATTCAATAAATATAGGATTCTATTTTATAATTTAATTTTAAGCTTACAATTCTCCCGTCCCCACTCCCCAAGTCTAGAAGCCTTCCTGAGCGACCTGTCAATGCTGAAAGAACATTGTTCACTTGAACAGATGTGGCGGGAACATATGGAAGACAGATGCGCCGCAGAGCAGGCGACACAAAGGGCAGACAGATTACACTCAGGCCAACAGCAACACCACCTCAAGTTATAAACATAGTCAATTCATATTTGTTTTAATAATTATATTTTCCATTATTTCCTCAGGCACAGCAAATTGTATATTGGCCACTTTATAAAGTAAATTAATAAAGTAATATATTTAGTGATTTCAGAACCACCTTCAGGGTTCCCACCCTTAGTAGAAGAAAGAAAGGGATATCTTTGAAAAATGTCTAGGACACCTTCAACAAGCCCCCGTCCTATCCCTCTATACTTTTATACCAGTAAGTTAGCTATTTCTACAACAACAGCAAAAATCTAAGAAACGAGATGTTTGTTGGCCATATTTTGTGAATCTGAGTTCAAGAATCCGTTACAGACCTAAAACTAGCTTATATCCCAAAGAATTATTGTTTGTATAAACATGCAATAATCATCTACAATGTACCACACTAAACCTTCTTTGTAGCAAACCCAACTCATGCAAATGAGACACAATTATTTTTATCTTGTTTCCAGAGAAATCTTGATCTACGAATTAAACTACACAAAGTAACCTCACACAAGAATCCATCAGAACAAAACTGACTACAAATAAAATGCTGAACCAGTTAAATGATGTGACAAAGATAAAAATTCAAATTAATGTTTAAAATAGATAGCCTGCATTGGCTATAATTATTATGACACAAACCTAACTTCCAAACCTTCCCTCTTAACATTTGATGATGCATTAGTATATTAAAATTTTGAATAAAATAAATAATTTAATGTTTAAAATATAAGAAAAGATCAAGTCATGCAACGCAAAGGATTATAGGTCAACATTGCAATATAAAGAAAATGTGTCAAATTATAATTGAGATTCTAATTTATAAGTGAATGGAACACCAAGTTTAGCTCAAGTCAGCCAACTAATAACTGTAAGGCAGATTAAGTAGGGTTGGATAAGTATGACAATATATATCTATAGGCCTAGGCCTACACTATTTAGCCTTAAAATATAGGCCTATATTAGGAAGACTACTTTAAGTTAGGTTAATATTTATCTAACTCCTATTGGGCGACTTTCTCTCTCTGTGTGTGTGTCTCTGTGTGTGTGTGTCTGTGTCTGTCTGTCTGTGCCTGTGTCTGTCTGTCTGTGCCTGTGCCTGTCTGCCTGTGCCTGTGCCTGTCTGTGCCTGTGCGTGTGCCTGTGTGTGCCTGTGTGCCTGCGTG
>CABFWO010006252.1:13635-36818 GCA_902155825.1 Timema genevievae | reverse complement strand
GGAAAAAGTGGGTGAAAATGGAGGATAGAAATTGTATAGTATAGGGCAATTTAATTTCATTGTTCATCTCATTGTATGTCAAAAGAATTTTTCTCTCTTATTTTTCACGTCGCTAATAAAATGAGTTGAGGGGGGTGGGGGGGGTTGGAGGGGAGAGCTCGCGAGAGACCGCCACAAAGCATAACTCCCCTTCCCCCTTATTCTCGGCTCCCTTATTCCCCTCTACATCCTGTATACATCTGAAGTTCTATACACAAACCGAGGGAGACAATGCACCAACATTCGATACACCCATTGTCATCTACTGCCGAGGCTATTCAAATACGTTATCATCTGATTTATTCTCTCGCTTGATGGTATCTTGTGGGGCAGGGGGGAAGAAATTCCAACCCTCCTTCACCTCTCCTTCCTTGCTTCTCTTTCTCTCTTAAAATAATCACTCTCCCTCTTACATAATAAATAAGATTTATCTTCTACAAAAGGAGTTGAACCAACATGAAACAAAAGTAGGTGTTGTGGTTATAACGAATTTATGGTGGGATAACACTTTCAATTGAGTAGCCGCAGGTATTTGTCCAAGTATCTCACCACTACGGGCGCTTTGATGTAGTGTAAACCTAGTTATTGTTTTGAGAACAAGTTGAAGGGTTTGAATGGGAGTAGTAAACATACAAAACTAAACGAAAAGGAAGGTTGTATTTTCAGAAATATGTTGTTTAAGACATTGTTGTCAACTAGAGGTTCTCATTGTGTTAGTACATTGTTCCGAAAAGGAAAATTTACCCAAATGATTTATAATACATGCCTTAATACATAATATGTGTCTTTGTATTGTTTTCTTTACACCTATCAAGGCTATCAGTGTTTAATTACGCTTTTGGGGTAGGTTTACTTTAGATTAAGTGTACCCGCTTTTGCGGTTCAGGGAAAGCTAAAAAACATTTAGGGATAAAAACACCCTCATTACACCTGGCTGGGATTCTAACGCCAACCTACCCCTCACTGGCTAATGAGACTGACGTTTAGTCCGCGTGACCACCGATGCGGGTATCATAATGTTAAGTAAAGCTATCTGCGTTCATTCAATGTTTCTATCATAATATTCTCGATTAAGTATATAATAAGTTTGGTAGAAATAACAAATCTTTTTTCGACAAGTCAAATTAAATGCAACAACAAACATACCTCAACTTAAATAAAAAGAACCCTCTAGATTTTTTTTTGCAGCCAACATTGATAGCATTTTACAATTTTATTAAGGTTATTTTATAGGTATTTGTATGATATATCAAACGCTACAGCTGCAGATAACACTATTTGACGTATGAATACGTGAAAGTATATCTAGTTACTTTTATAGCTGGCAGTTAAGGCCCTTCATATGAAAAATTAACTGTGAGTGTCATGACCGTGGTAAATAGCTTTCAGACATGCTCTTTAATGATTAACCTACATCTAAGATACTCCTGTTTAAATAATGGTCCATTATTCACGCTGATGATCACGTGGAGTTCGGATCGCAACAGGCTGGATTATCGGTGTGTGAGTAGGCGGGTCAACTGAGCTTTTTTCCAGTAAATTGTTTCTAACTCTCCCTCCACACTAATGAAGGTGCATTTTCTCTAAATTCTATCTTCCTCGTCATGATTATATTAGTATAAATATATAGCTAACCTGGAAGGCATAGCGTTTTTTTAAATAAAGGATCAGATGATCAGAAACTCTAAATTATGGGATCATTATAATCTTTAAGAAATGCATACAAATTTATTAAGACTTTTTTATTAGCAGCTGTGCACACATTCGTCAGAAAATTGATTCACAATTATATTTTTTTCAAAAGTGAGCACGCGTGGCTGGCAAAAACACACATGCGCTCGCAATAGCTCACGTGATTCCATGTTTGAATAAACAAAAAAAGATTAAAAAAAAAGAGGGGGATGGGTGAGGTTAGATAGCGCTTCTCTTGTGATCTTCAGTTTGTGTTAAATAACCTCCCATCTGTCTCTGACAAGTCTGTGTGTTTACCAAAACCAAAACCATCTGCATTAGTGCATGGCCATTGTCACCCCATTGTCATTTCAAAAAAAGAAGGAGGGGAAGTGGGTGAGTAGTGAAAAGGGTAGTAGTGAGAAGGTGTATATGAGGAGAGAAATATAAGGGATGAGATGGGGAATTGTATTCTTTTCATTGGTTCTTCCTTTTCCTTACGCGACAATCCTTTCATATCAAGGAAAACACGTTACTGTGCACAATTCCCCTTCCCCTTTATCACCCTCCTTACCCCCCTCCTGTTACCAACCCCCCACTACTCAACCCCTACTCCTTTCTTTTTCTTATACTTCGCATCGCACCTTCTAACATCTAACACCATCTTCCTTTTTTTTTTCCCTTTTCCATTCTTTCTATTTCTTTCTATTGTGTGTTCTTCTCATGAAAAAAAAACTTTTCTTCTTTCTTTCATTCAGTGTGAAAACGGGAGGCATTCAAAACTATTTGGCAACATTTTCTATCTTATTATGCGTAAAAGTAATTCATTTGAGGCGAGATAACTGTATTGAGCGAGAGGGTGAAAAGTGATAACACCCTCCTCCTCCCCCCTCCTCGTACTCTAACCCTTCACAAAACTATATATAAAAAAAAAGAGTTTCTCTGCAGATGTTTCAGCTCTAATCGAACCATTTCTTATCAACATAGAATACAGTATTTATGAACATTTTGTATTGTTTGTCAGCACGGATATCTAGACAGAGTTTAAATAGTTTGGTTAAAGTATTTTACAGGCGTTTATTAATGGCTGGTTACAGGGGCCTTTAACCCGCAATGGTTGTATCTTTTAAAAGGTATATTCAAACTCGCAAAATATTGAATTGCCGATGAAGGAGAGGTCGCTGTTCAAATCCCGGCCCACCGTACTTAATATGATTTTCCTCAAAGGGGTGTTTTAATCCTACTCGCAAATTCAGGTACATTTCTTCTCAATTTGAATTATAATAATATTGCGCGTCTGAAATACACCATTCATAGCGCAGCTTGTGGAAATTTTAGCCAGTACTAATGTACCGTTGCCCAGGGGACGCCCGAATGTACTAATCTCTCGTTCGTTCCGTGGAGGTTCTTCCCATGTCCCGATGAGATGAAATGATGGTGATAGAGAACATGAGGGTGTGGAACCAGTGGAAACACTTAAACCTAACTTAAACCTAATTAACCAAACCCTGGTGACCATTTGAGTAGTTCACCTTTAGGGAAAAAGACCCAAGGTAACGGCCGGGAATCAAACCTGGGACGCCTAGGCTCGTATCCAGATGCATTGACCCCTACACCGGTTAGTTCTACCTTATTCATCCCCATCCCATTGGGGTAAATATATGGAAGCCCAGACGTGGTGCACAAGCAAATAGCAAACAAAGGGGATGTGACCCCCGATAATGATTTTGAATCATTCGGGTTGCAAATTCTCTCGAAACAATAGGAGCTTATATCTTCAAAGCCCACTGGGATTCAAAATAAAGTCGCTCATTGATAATGACTAGTCTTGATGTTCTTGACCAAAGTATCAAACGCTATTTATAATTTGAAATATATATATATATACATAATACATACATACATACATAAAAATATGTAACACATATATGGAAAAGGGACTCAAATTTTAAGGTTTACCTATGACGGGAAGTCAAGGATCCGAATCCAGACTGGATGTATTTAGGTGGTTTTCATTAAATGAGGTCCAATCTTATTTCACTCAAATGCGGGAGCATATTTTCTCTAAATTACACCTCCCTCATACTCTATGTAGGCCTATCTGGGGTTTGACAGTATTTTTCAGCTGTCAGGGGTAAAAGATAATCTGGGGTAAAACGAAGCGCACGTACTGTACCTGATATACCGTAGTTAGACAACCGTGAACACAGTTCAGTATGGCAGGTGGTCGGTCACGAGGCATATTCCACCGGAGAAACATGGCCAGGGTTTGCGAACCTCTTTGAGAGTGCGTGTCCAATAATGTCGATAAACTTCGGGGAAATTCTTTTGCGTGCCCTATAGTAATTTTGAATAGAAAAAGGGACTGTTGGAGTCATTCATAATATTAATTAATTAATTTATTGAATCCTCGCTTCACTTATCAAGTAGAAGAAGTGACGATTACAATTACAAACAAAGTTAAATAAGGAAGTTTTGGGAAGGATGAGATATAGAGAAATATATAAGTTTAACAAATCAGTTTGATAAAATGTAAACAAAAGAAATAGAATTACATACGTTTTTAAATAGATGTTATTTCAAACAGTCCATTGTTTTTTAAGATAACTGCATTCAGTTATCATAGTTGTATACTTCCCGATAGGCAGGAATAGAAATAAGCACCTTGATGACAAGGAACTAACAGACAAAAGATATATCATATGGTTTAGTTTACTGGCTCTAGAAATTAGGATTCACGCTCATTCTCCTACGAAGGAGCGTCTGCCTCAACATGGTGACAATAAAAAATAGGCAACAAAAAATAATTTAAGGTTAAGACACAATACATAAAGACAATCCAGCCTAGCTAATACCAGATTAAAACCTGAAAGGGCTATTCATGAATAATAAAAAAATTAAAGTGAATAATAACAAGGGATATTTAATCCTAATTTTATAGAGTTACTATAAGGATAGTTACAAAAGCTAGCTAGCTTGAGATAACTCCACTGAGAGCTACATAAACCTAAGAGTAATCTCATTGAAGAGGAACCAGCATTTTGCAAATAGTAAATGGCGAGCAATTAGGCATCTACACGGTTAAAATACTAAGGCTGGTCAATTCCCAATAAGTACTGCCTGGACATTCAATAGTATATTTATACTTCCACCCGTTACTAGGTAACACAATAAATAGTACAAACAATATTAGTATAACTTGATACAAACGACGCCTGAAGGGGCCGGAGACAAAAACACTATCCCCGCGGGCCACTACTGCAAACTAGTAGTGCTCCCACAGGTTGCGCATCATAAATAGATACACTAAAAAAAGACTATAATGACTGCTATCTGTCACTGACCTAACTAGGTTATTAAATAAAACGTTAGATAACCTGATATTCACCATAAAGAGATCCTAAACTTGGTCATACCGTTTAGGGAATCATTATTATTTCCTAATATATATAAAACTATGTCTTAAGGACTTATAAAAATAAATCAGACACACTGACCCAGTATATAAAGTCGTCTGAACCTAGTTAAATAGAGTACTAAGTCTTTGAATCCAAACTATGGCATATGGGCATAGAAAAATTAAGTCAGACATTCTGACACAAAAAACTATGTCTGATGGACATATAAAATAAAGTAAGACATTCTGACACAAAAAACTATGTCTGATGGACATATATAATAAAGTCAGACATTCTGAGACAAAAATTATGTCTTATGGACATAGCAAAGAGGAGTTTAATATATAATCCAGATTCTAAATCGTAGATACTTAAAGTCTCAGAGGAGGCTTCCTCTGCGACAGGGTGGTGAGATCGACGCCTGACACATCGTAGTAACTAGTTTATTCTTCGGTGATGTAGGTTTAGTTTACGTCCTAGTTCTTCCTCCGTCGAATTGATACAATAGAATATATTATGTGACGCAGACGCAGACGCAAAAACGCATGCTCTAATGCACCCAGAAGGGGAGCACGAGAGCAAATTCCAACACGTACCGACCAATTGGTCACACCATGTGGTTTTCGAATACTAAACTGAAGGGTTGTCGCATTTCGCGAAGTTACTGAAACAAAGAAAAGCATATTATTAATATTAGTGGGGAAAAACAAAAGTGTGGAAAACCGAATNTAAACTGAAGGGTTGTCGCATTTCGCGAAGTTACTGAAACAAAGAAAAGCATATTATTAATATTAGTGGGGAAAAACAAAAGTGTGGAAAACCGAATAAGGGTTTTTTAGAGTTACGTGCGGAGACACTACTCTATGGGGGGCTGGGTGAGAGCCTCCCAAACCACTGTTGACACATCTCGCTTATCTGATCAGGGCTTTAGGACGTCGATGGCACCCTCCAGGGTCGTATTATGTGAAGCGAGCAATGACGCTTGTATAGTAACGGAACTGACATACTCGGGGACAGGTTAGCATCAGGACATATAAGGGGGGAGAGGGGGTAAAGTTGCAATAATTGCACTGAATGACCACTAGCGCTCTTTGATGGTGTGGCGCCCAGAGAAAATTATCTGCCTTTTCTTGGAAGCGTGGCTTATGAGTAAGACATCGAATTGCTGGTGGTGCTGGCATGGTCAGCTGGGGAAGCTTTTATGGAGCTAGGGCGCTTCCCGACAACCTAAATCCACACTGAGTTAACACCTGACACATATTATTTGAATATATTAGCACTTGTAATCATTGTGTTAATTGTACTTTTGGTATTTTTATTGTAGATGTTAAACAGCCAGTTTAACAGGCTACATTATATTCTATAAATATACGCTATGATTATTAAAATATATATTATAGCTCTACTATAACATAGTGTTAATGCATTTTTTTTACCAAGCTACAGAGAATACAATATTTGATGATAATTTTTAGGGAACTTATTTAGGCGACATATCTGAGTTGTTATAAATAAGAAGGTATTAGAAATTACATTTAATATATAATTAGTACTTCACTAGAAACCGGCCCCGTGGTTTAGTGGCCAGTGAACCTGGCTACGAGCTTAAAGGGTCTCGGGTTCCATTCCCAGCTGGTATTTTGAGTATTTTTCCCGAAAGGGGAATTACACCATTGGTCACCAGGGTTTGGTTGATTAGGCCTATTTTTCCACTGGTTCTACACACTCATACTCACCATCACCATCTCCTCAACTCAACGGGACATGGAAAGAGCCTCCACGGAAATGGATGTATGGTTTGTAGAGTCAGGCCTTGGTCAACGGTACATTAGTAGGCCTACTGGCTAATCTATCCACAAACCGGACTACAACAATGATTGACTGTGGATTCACACGTTCGCCGAAAAACTAGCGCAGAACAGAAAAGTGGTCACGTGACGAGCTCTAAGCCAATCACAAAATTTCCGCTTAATCGGCGCGAGCTGTTCTGCTGAAGTTCAACTGTTCTCTACTTTGTCCGCTCTGCTCGAAACTTTAGGCACAGGAGAACCAATCAAATCTCAGAACTAACCATCTTAAATCAGTGCGCATGCGCTCTACAGCCAGAAGCTAACAGACAGCTTCGTTGGCCGTTGTGAGGAGATTTGAAATAACCCGTTAATGTAAAACGTGTATATCGATGTATTGGATTGTGCCACGACACCGCGTTATAATTTGAAAACAACCATCGGGAGAATTATCTAAAATGTATGTTTATCCACTAGAAAATAAAATATGTTGATAATAAGCTGTTTTACGTTAGCGTTGCAATGCATCACGGGTCAACTTAAAGTGTGTAAATTGCTACGCCTCTGAGGAAGATTCTGCTTTCTATTTTCGGCAAACGTGTGAATCAAGCTTTATCCCAGATGCGCAGTATTATTATTATTAGTATTATTACTTCACCAGAGACCAAATTAATTATTTTGTGACTGTAATAACATACCTTTAGTAGGTCTGTGAAAAAAAATTAAATTGTTTGTATTCCTTTGCTTGATTGGGAGAAAAAAATAACAATTTCAGGCAGCAGTAAAAACCACGTTTCAAGAAAGTATTCTCACGTGTCGATTCGGGCACGCGTGCCATAGGTTCGTCATCCCTGCCCTAGGAAGTTCTGATGCAGTTTGACCCACCACAGTTGACTGGCTATGAACCGAACGTTTCCAATATTCTTCAACAAACCAGATCCATAATATTATCATGATAAGTATCTTGTATTAAAATAAACCAAGCACAGATCATAGTCTGTATTCCATGACGATTTTTAAAATATTTGATTTCATAAAGTAAAGAGACATACTCACTTATCTAGCTCAGGAGTACTACGGCTTGTGATTTGGGTTTATCAGGCCTGTAGACGCTTTAAAAAATAAAATTAAAAAATAACGAAGAAAATAATTTCAATGACAAATATCGAAATAATGCTGTACACAACACACCTACATACCAGTTATGCGGCGGCGGCAGTATTGGAAACACGTAATCAAAACACCCCTACTGTGATGTACAGTTCCTCAGAGCTCGATATCCGCGTTTCATAAAGTGTCTGTTGAGTGGAGGGGCTGAGGAACGTCTCCGATTTGGGGAGGGAGAGATAATTATGTTAGCTTCACAGCTTACATCTAGTAATGTTAAGCCATGGTTGTAAGCTATGTATGTGTGTTTATATGTGTATGTAATATGTATATATGTACATACTTATACATACAAATGTACAATATATACATAGGCCCTATTCACATATGTATATAAAGAAGAATATACACATGTTTACATACGTATGCCTATATATATATAATACATCATTTTATATAGATATAATGATGTAAACCTATATCTATGTACATATATAATGATGTATATCTATATGCATATAATATATATATATAAATGATGTCTCTTTTTCGATACGGCCTACCTAGCATTTTCAATATCTTAACATGGCCCTCCGCTTGGTAAGTTTGGGAGGACCCTTGATCTAACTAGTTAAAATAAATAACAACTTTGAAACAAACGCCATAAAATTAAATCTCACTACTATATTTCATTGTTTCGTCATTTTAGTTTTATTTCCTTGCAGAAAATGGGATGATTGATCAACTGTCTGGCATTGAAATGAAGTATACGAGTCTGTTCCACAATAAGTCTTATATTAAAAAAAAAGGCCTTATAAGTCTTAATGTTATTAACACATTATAAGGGCTATGAGCTCTTGGCTACAAATTTACAGTGAACTCCGAATCAGTAATACCTCAAAGCATAAAAACATTAACTTTTTTTTAACTCCGCGTCTTACTAGCCGTTCGGGTTATACGCCTATGTACTAATTGCACTTATGTGCTAGAGATTAGGCAGGTTTAATTTTGGAGGAGGTTCACCCACATTTGGGTGGAGGGAAAGTGGAAAACCATTTAGAGAAAACCATCTGCAGTGCACCCAACTGGGATCGAACCCCGATCTCCCCGTCTTTGGCAGTTTAGTCTATTGCGAGAGTAGCGCCTCAGACCATGCGGCTACCGAAGAAGGTCATAATTAATTAAACATAAATTTATAAATATTTTCACAATTTAAAAACATCCATCAACGCCTTGAGGTTTAATTTTTTTTCTACCAGGCTACTGTTAATATGTTACAGGAACTTATATGTCAACATAGCAAGGAAGTTTTTCTGAAAAAAAAAAATTAAATCACTTAATCCAAATATGCAAAATAATTTTTGAAATATGAGAATTTCCTAAGCTTGGTCAATTAATTTCAATGTTATTTACTTGACGGCAGTATCGTAATACGTTGTGAGAGCTTTTAACTATCGCAAGGCTAGTATTGATTCAATTAAGGGGTGCTTTAAATGAATGTTGTCATAATCGGTTTCAAAGGGGAGGTCATCTGTCGTCTCAGGGGTTGGGTTTTGTGAGAATACCACAAGTGTGTGATTTCGAATGAAATAGGGGTGGCTCTGAGAGAAGGGAGATAGAAGGAAGGGGTGGATGACTAGCAGCGAACAGTAGACAATCGGCTGCGCTGCGATGCGCGCGCATCACAGCCAAACTCCCGCTCCCGCGTTTTCGATAGTCAAATATCTCGCGTGGGAAAAGTTCACAGTTTGATCGCTGCGTGGTTTATTTTTTGTTATTATCGGGATCTGCTTTACATTTTTACAGAGTATTTATTGTATTAAGTATTGTGTAATAAATAGACTTGTAAAGTTAATACATACTGCAGTATAAAGAGTGAATTATGCAAGATTTCATAATAATTATCAAACTATGAATGACTAGAATTCAACCATTCTAAAGTGTGTATGTGTTAATTTAAAAATAGAATAACCAACAACGTTGTTTTTATGATATTGTTTTAACATATTCCACCCATTAGACAAAAATGAACATTTCCGTTCATTCAGAAATGTTTCATTTAACTTTAACATAATTATTAGTGTGTGGTAGTGAATTATTCTTGGTGCTAGGGAAGAATTTTGATTTAAACTTTTACAATTCGGTAATGAATGGTGAGTAGCATATTATTTCTTTCACGGCTATTTTAAATGTGTAAACAAACATATGGTTGGGAAAATAATCTTATTAGTAGTTTTAATAAATGATTTATTTTACTTTGGCTGTATTCGCCTAATTCGTTGCATTAGTGATTTATGTTGTCAACCAAATACAGTAAACACACTCGAGTGCTCATGGACTCATTAGATCCAATAGTCTCGTTCTTGTGTAGCAATGAACTAAGTTATACATCTTACGAGTGCACATGTCTGAAAGGTAGACAAAGTTGTTATGCCTGGATCTACTTTCACGTATTTATACTTCAAGTCATGTGTTCAGCAGTTGTCATTTATATAAGCTCAATATTTGTAAAATAACACTAATAATATAGTGAAATGTTATCATTGTTGATCGAAAAATGCTTTTTACGTACTCCACACGTCCATTCGCAAGAAAATCAGGGTATTGTTATAGTTAATGTTCCATTTCTTAATTAATTGTTTAAACAAAAACATGACCTACAAACTAGCTTAAATCTAGATAATAAACAATACACCAGGGACTCCAACAGTCAATTCAACAATGCTACATTTTTCGCCCGTTTCGGAAAGTGACGACTTAAACAATAGTCAACTATAATTTATGGAATAAGTTTAGATTGAATTCAACTTTTTTTTAAGTGTCTTAGGCTATTTAAATTTCCATGTGAAATGAATGCACACTTCATTTACCCTGCAAGTTTACCTTGCTTGTTTCCACTATGATGAAGCTTATATGATAGGGCCATAGCGTATCTAGTCAGGGTAAGACTGTAAGCTTTCACCGTAGACGGAGTGTAGGCCCTAACTACTTTCTTCGACAAAATGACTGAACTAACAATTTTAAAAACATTACTATTGTTTTTATAGATTCTTTGACCAATCTTTTGGTTTAGTGGTCAGCGTTCCTGGCTGATAATTTAGAGGACCCGAGTTCAATTCTCAGCGGTATCAAAAGTATTTTCCCGAAGGAGAATATTGTTCCTATTGCTGCCATGGTAAGTTTAATTAGGCCTAAGTTAGGTTTAAGACGTCTTTTACTGGGACCACATAATCATCGCCATCACTTTATCTCATCGGGACTAGGTAACTGCACCTACATGGTGAACCAATTTAAGAAGACAATTTACATATCCGCCACTGTCAGTAGAAGACCAAAGCGTGACCTGGCAGTCTAGGGGTAAGGTGTCAGACTTCTGTGATGGGGGTACGGGGTTCAATCCTCGGTCCTGGCACAGATTTATATGGTTGCCAAACCCTTCCCTCAACTCTGACAAGATGTGTATTAATCACAACCTGTGAATGTGTGGAATGTCAGTCCTCCACCGTGGTTCGGATCCCATGTTCAACTGTAGGTCCTCCATTTAATCTCACAATCACCCTACCATTACACATTAGCGTAAGTGTGTACAACCCGAACGGGTAGTAAGACGCGTTGCCAATAATAATAATAATAATAATACCAAGAATATCTAGACGGCCAACCCTGGAAGCATACGCAAAAAAGAAAAGCTTGTTAAAAGTGGTAATGCACTCGAAGTGAATAGATCTGCCAGTCAGGGGAAGGTCGAGGTTCGAATCTCAATCGGGTGTATAAGATGAAGGTGGTTCCACATGGACTATTTTACCATCTACTTTCTATACTAATTCATGCGCTTCCTCTAAACTACCCTTCCATCTCCACCCTTAAATGAAGGATGTTCAATTATGTTTGAAATATTTGTAGCATATTTTTTTTGGATTGGAAATCATTTATAATCTTTTGATTGACAAAGTCCTAAAATAAATACTTCTGGGACGCATTCTTAATGTTTTAATTTGTGTATAAAATAGTAGGCATACTAGGGCCTAAATTTATTTGTAAAATCAATAAACTTCAATAGATAGGCTTTAAAAATTGTTCTTAAAACAATGAAATTATTAAGGAAGATTCTTTTACTCTAGAGAAAAAAGCGTGTTAATCAAAAGAGTGCAAATGGTAACCAAACGAGAAAATAAGATCTAAAAAATTTTCAAAATTCACTTGGAGACCAGGCTTTAATAACACAGGTTTTAAACGTACTTGAGGCAGAAAGAAAATGCATATTCTCACCGTGTTAGCAACTGACTTAATCCCTCTTAGGTGGTCAGACGGTTTAACACTGCCAATGACTGCGTGATTAGATTTAGAATCTCGATCTGGCTTACTGTGTTTGTTTTCTAAACGGTTTTCCACTCTTCTTTTATACAAATGCTGGTACACTTCCTCTAAAACCTTCCTCATCCCAAGGATATTAACGAAATTGTTACATACGCGTATGACCCGAACGAGCAGTCAAACGTTATGGGAATAAAAAAATCATCAATTAACTTGTTTGCTATGACGTCACAGGACCTATGTGCGCTTGTTTGTCAGGTGCGGCATGCATTGTACTTGCATTGAGGCGTACGGTGAAAGTAAGGTAATGATTCACACAGGCAAACAAGGGATAAGCTTTTCTCAATGATGAGTCACCTCCTTTTCACGAAGGAACGCCAGAAGCTTCCATTTAATTCTTTCTCACCCACAGCTATCGCCCACGTTACTCTTGGTACGGGTCCGCGAGTCGATCAGTTTGATGCCTCGAGTCCCCTCGAGCTCCCACCCCGTCCTTCCCCCTCATAACTCCTTTAAGCCCATTGTAACATTGTTTGTATTCTGATGTAACCACATTGGTGGACACTTGAACTAAACGTCGAGCTCATCCAGTCTGGTTTGGCCGGTAACACTGAATTCCGACCGGGTGCAATAAGGGTAGTCTGTTTCCAACAGTCTATCCGGCGTAAAATTGGCGATAAGGCACAACTAAGGGGGCGGCCAGACTGAGCGAATGAGCGACTAAAATATAAAATAGAACACATTGGTTGTAATGAGAGGTGGCCAGACTAGAGCGAGCGACTGAGCGCGCACGCTTGAAAGATAGAACTGGTTCTATTTTTCAAGCGCGCGCACTTGACCCGGTACAGTCTAGTTTACAGGCGCTAGGCAATATTATTGTATGTTGGTTCATTGTGTGCTAGGAAAACTTCTCATTTTGACATTTTTATTGATATCGTTTATTTAGTAGGAAAATAACGCCTGTGTTATATTTCTATTGGCAACTTATTCATCTCGAATGATACATATCAAAGTTTACCAAGCGATTATATATATATATATATATACTCACGTTGTTCGTTGGGAGCTCCGCTCCCAAACCCCCATTGAGTTTTCTTTGCAAGTGGAAGTAAACTAATATAATTACAGCGTTGTTTTGAACGTAACAACTTAAATTGTATTGTATTTTTCACACATTATTTTAGTTTCTCCATACTTTTAGGGCAGTTAGAATCATCAAATTTGGCACGCTTATGAAAATTGGATGTGCCAATATTCCTGCCAAATTTTATGATTCTAGCTGTCCCATAAATGTGTCTCAAAATTTAAAAAGTTTTTAAAAAATGTGTAAAATTTACCTAAAATCAAAAAAATCTAGCTCTATCTAAGGTATAACCGATGGAGATACGACAAAAAGTAATAGGACCAAACTTGTGGATCTCGCCAAATCCGTAGCTGCTGGTGCAATCCATTTTTTGATAGGTTTAGCACACTTGCTGCTAACAGCCTAATTTAATTGGTAAGATCATAAACCATACCTATATATATATATATATATATATATAAAACTGATATGTTAAAATACTTCAATATTATCAAAGTAGGCCTTTATAAATAAGAATCACCATTAGCGTGGAGAGAGGATGAGAAAACCACAACGATAAATCACTTGTTAAAACCCCCCCTCAGTTCACTCAGCCAAGATTCGGAGCCTCCTCGTCAACAGCTAACGAGAGCTATCTGCTAATCATGCGCACGCTCGCCAGTCTGGCCACCCAGTCGCTTGCGCGCTCGCTTGCACGCTTGTCAGTTTGGCCGAACCACAGAAGATTTTTATTGGAAACATTGGTTGAAAAATAACATTTTTTTTTGTACCCGTATTTGCGTGGAGGGTGAGTGGCAAACCAATTTGAAAAAAACACTCAGTAGGTACACCCAAATCTGATTCGAACCTCAATCTCCTCGTCTTCGGCATTCTAATATTTTGCGAGTATAGCGTGATAAACCATGCAGCCACCGAAGCGAGTAAAAGTCACTATTGTCAAACTATGTGGAAATAAGTTTTATTTCCTTAGTAGGACCTAAAACTATATTATATTATTAATCAAAAGTGTTATCATCGAGTTTACAGTAGATAGGCTAGCTGTCACTGCACAATTGACGCACGCATAATGCGTCGGTGGACCAGATAGTTATTTAATAAAGTGTTTCAATTTTTCTCCTCCCTATTATAGTACGTTTCCACTAACTTGAGCCTTTTCTTATAGCTTATAGTTGGAAAAGTTTCCTACTTATAACACATCTGGATTCAAGCACATTACAAATGTGTTTGTCCATTTTGTCTTGTTATATATTATTATTATTATTATTATTATTATTATTATTATTATTAGCACCGCGTCTTACTACCCGTTCGGGTTATACGCACTTACGCTAATGTGCAATGGTAGGATGATTGTGAGATGAAATGGAGGACCTACAGTTTAACGTGGAATCCGAACCACGGTGGAGGCCTGGCATTCCTTCTAGTTATATAAATTGAGGTCAGGGACTTACATGACTGTGAGTAACTTGTAATCGTCATAAAACTCACA
Source organism: Timema genevievae (assembly GCA_902155825.1). NCBI lineage: Eukaryota > Metazoa > Arthropoda > Insecta > Phasmatodea > Timematidae > Timema > Timema genevievae. The sequence continues at coordinate 21,929 of CABFWO010006252.1, read as the reverse complement.
CTAATGAGCATGATGACCAAGGCGTCAGTCTCGCTTAGTGTGGCTTACCGGTGATGGGAAGGTTAGGGTTTGAATCACAGCTGGGTGTACTGATATGTCAGCCCTTGCCCCCCACCCAAATGGTTACCCATTCTTTCTCCAAGCACCTATGAGTACATTTCCTCTAAATTTTACTTTCCTCATCCCTATTCAGCTACTGTAAATATGTTGATAACCCAGATGGGTGGTAAGATACGATGAGTATAAAAATATTAATATAAAAAAAAGGAAAAAAAAATCGTGATAATTTATAAGCCATCGTGTGAAAAACGTTTCGTTGTATCGAAGGGCCTACGATTACTTTTCATTTTGTCGTTAAAACTTTTTTTTTTNGTGCGCGCGAGCGTGTGTGTATTGCTTTACTGCTGAGGTACAAAACTACAATGCACTGGCGGGGGAATGATGCTCAGTTGGTAAAACAGGCAACCGACTGACCAACCAATCAATCATAATCTGGTCGGTATCTCTTGTGTGTTTGGTTAGTGGGGAGATAAGGCTGTTATCTCGCTCTGGATATCTCTGGGTCCTCTATTGTTCTTCATGAGGCCTGCGTGTACCACTCTTTTCCTTCGGACCACTTTTTGTGTGTATGTGTGTGTATGTGTGGGGTCTGGGAGAGGGGTTGGAGGGGGGGTAGTGGGAGTTTTTAGGCCACCACCCTATTGTTGCGGGAGGTGGCTTGTCCACTCTATTACAGACCGCGTTATGGATAATCGATCTAAGTGACACCAATAGCTGTGTCCATCACACCATGAAATTACCCGGACGACTGAGTCATTCTGACCTGAAAGCCCGGAGCGTTACGTTACTTAAAATATGGTTTTTAGGTCAATTTCTGAACATTTCTTAGCTCCACAATGATGAATTGGTGAATTTTGGGTCTGTTTTAGAATTCAGTTTGTGTGTATGTTGAAATGCGATGTTCTTCACCCCCCTCCCCCATATGTTTATATGTACGTACATTATTTTTTCCGGCCTGTGGTTTGAATCAGTTTTTTATTCAAGTCATATATTTTCCACTAGGCTAGGCTTGTCGTAGCTTTATATGTCTTATAATCTAACTTAAGACAAGTACAGTCATAAAATCCAATCCTCGCCCGTTAATTTATCAATGTGGAAGAGTAAACCCAAATTTTCTCTATGATAAAGTTTTCAGACATGCTGGGAATCGAACCCGGGACCCTTAGCTCAGTAGGCAGACACTCTACCGACTCAGCTAATGTGTCGGATTCTCATATGTTTATACTATTTCGTTTCACTTATATCACGAGCTACGAGTTATTTATTTAAAGGAGCGAAAAAGGTGTGGGGCCCGTACCATTTATTTTCAATATATATAGATGTAAATCACACAGTTTAGCGTACGAATAAAATAAAAAGTAGATAAAGTAGCATTTAAATAACGGTCAAAAAAAGATTGTCGCATAATGAGGTAAGGTCTTGACAACGCTGTCACNATGGTATGTCTCCATTTTTCACCTGCTGGACTCTCTTTATTTTGGGTGCACCGGTGCACCACGTCTCTACTATAGTAGCCAGGTTATCCACATATTTACACAAAGGGGGTAGTGAGGAAGAAGGTAGAATTGAGAGGGAATTTGCCTGAGTTTTCGTGGACAGATAGTGGGAAGTCATTTAGGGAAAACCATCCTCATTAGACCTACATCCGATAGGTATTCAAACCCTACCCTCCTCGTTTTAGGCACTCCAGTGTATTGACGGAGTGACCAGGGTTGGCAATAGCTATCGGTCGATCTCGCAGAAATTTTCATTCGATCGCGTAAGAAAACTACATCGTCACGAAAAGGCGAGCTTACCATGCATTATTCCGCTATGGTACAGCTTATAAGATGGGGCCATAGTGTAATCCGTCAAGGTAAGACTGCTACCTTTAAGGACTAATGGAGTGTACATTTTAATTATTTTATATATTCTCTATTAAGGCAGAGACGTAATTATTGGAGAAAATATTGAGTTTAAGGAATAAATACAAGATTTATAGAAAAATAAGGAAGAGAAAAGTAGAGTAGAGAAACAAAGGGTGATCGTGGGACCTTTGATAAATGTAAAAGTCGATCGTGGCATAAAAAGGTTGCCGATACCTGCTTTATACTGAAGCGGGTTGCTGGACTATTTAAGGTGGGAGTGAAGGCGACGCGAGAAAAGGCACATGTTCTTTTCAGTTTTTATAACAAAACATTTTTTGAGTTAAAGAAATCAAATATTTCTCAAGTATAAACGAGTTTAATTTTCTTCACATGTTGATATCAATATCTCCTGAATATCTGTCAAGGATGTTCCAGAATTTAATGACAATTCTTTTTCTTCGTTTAAAAAAGTATCTCGTATAGTGCTGATATTGTTCTCATAAGTTATAGCAGAGCAGTTGCTAGAATATTATTAGCACCGCGTCTTACTACCCATTCGGGTTATAGGCACTTATGCTAATTGTGCAATGGTAGGGTGATTGTGAGATGAAATGGAGGACCTACAGTTTAACGTGGAATCCGAACCACGGTGGAGGCCTGGAATTCCCCACATTCACAAGTTGTGATTAATACACGTCTTGTCGGAGGTGAAGGAAGGGTTTGGCAGTCGGATAAATCTGTGCCAGGACCGAGGATTGAACCCCGGAGCCCCAGCACAGAGGTCTGAAACCTTACCCCTAGACCACCAGGTCACCCTTCAGTTGCTAGAAATAGTGTAAACTTACCCTGTGGTTTACGATTTGAGTTATAAAGACTACAAGAACATCAAGAAGGACCGGATATGGAAAGAATTCGGGAAGGAATTAAAAGTTTCTGGTGAATAAACTTTCTATATGTGACAGTCTTTATTAATGCCATGCACCCATTGCGTCGTTCTTATATCTTCAGCTACAGTAAGTAACTGCAATATCTTTTCTTCTGATTAAGTACACGTATTTAAAAAACTAAGTATACACTTAACTCACTATTGTAATTAGGATGTATACTAAAACCCACTCAAGAGACACAGACCTGCATACTCCCTTGAGCTACCACGAATCGCTTCACGTAGTTATGACCGCCCTCATTCCCACCAATTTTTTTCCCGCCAGAAATTCCCGCGTTTTTTCTTGTTTCCCGTTTCTTTTCTGGATCCCTCGTTGATTTGCGCAGGACTCAAGGCTAGTTTACTGATGACATACATAATTTTTTTTTAATTTAAAATACGCATTATTAAAATAGCTCTAACTATTTGATTCAAAATAGGTATCTGGTAAGTTTTAACAATATAAATAGTTTTATATAATTATTTTTTATTTTAATAATTCATTTAATAAGATAATAGTTTACTGAAAACTGATTTTTGAAAAATTTGCATTAATGTTTTTTTAACAATTTTGTTCAAAATTGAATTTTTCAATTTTATAAATACTTTTTTTACTCGGTTGGAATTCGAACACAGACTTATTCATCACTGACAAACCAAACTAGATGGGCTTGAAATTTAGTCCACTTGCCCATCAGCTAGGGTGAAAGTGTCCACTAAAATATACCTAGATGATTTATAGTTATTTTTAGTCAATTGCTTTTATAATTTATTATCGATTTTAAGAATCTGTATAACCGCTAGATAACACCAAGCTAAGGTAGTACAGCTTGAATCAGACTACGCATTATGGTCTGGATTTATTTTATTCAATTTTAGAAACCAGTGGAAATGAGACCGGGGAAACAATAATAAAACAAATTCAAACAAACAAAAAAATAACGATTTTAAAATTAAAAAAAAGCTTGAGGTGGTTTGAATCCTATGTTCTTTGGATCCGAATCTCAAATTCTAATCTTAAATTTTCATTCAAATCTAGAATCCTTAAACTGAGAATAAAAAAAAATGCAATATAATAAAAGTAGTTTTGATATTTGGTTTGTCAGGTATTCTTCTTCTGTGGATCTATCCTGAGACAGGTATCAACTAGAAGTCCTTCATTTTTCTCTATCCTGAACGTCCTCTTTCAAATTTTTGTCATAAACAACAAAAATTACATTTTTTGTTGTCATAAACAACAAAAATAACATTTTTTAAGCTAATTGATTATATTAATATAATTCTGTCCTTTTTTTGGGTCCTTTTGCTATCCTTCCAGCTACAAATTGTACTTTTGTTATCCTTCCAACTACACAAGTGTCCTTTTGTTATCTTCCAATTGCACAAGTGACCTTTTGTTATCCTTCCAATTGCGCAAGTGTCCTTTTGTTATCCTTCCATCTACACAAGTGGGTGTCCCGACAAATGGTACCAGCGACATTTCATATCACTCGATTATTCGCGACATTTTGTACCATCATATCTGAAAAGGGTACTAATGACTTTAAAATATTTACGATGCGACAAACAGTACTAGTACTATCGGCTTAGCTTGAAAAAAAGAGCTAATATTTGCAAGCAAGGTTCATTACTGGATAGAGATAGCTGTGATAACGTCAAAATTTCAGTTAGTGTAAGCTAAATAGTTAGGTTAGATAAGGTTAAACTAGGTTAGGTTAGGTTAGGTTAGGCCAGGTTAGGTAGGTTAGGTTAGTTTAGGTTAGTTTATGTTAGGCTAGATTAGGTTATGTTATGTTAGATTAGGTTATGTTAGGTTAGATTTCAAATAATTGAAACGGTCCATTACCATTGCCATTCTCCTTTGCGATGTGACATTGCGTGTCAGAGTCATCTTACACACTAATTAAATTAAATTGGCTTAAATGAATTTAAAACTGAAGCCTAGTACACCTTCCCATCAAGTGGTACCATTTGTCGCATCGTAACTATTTTAAAGTCATTAGTAAACACTTCTCAGGTAGCTATCCCCCTGAGTGGTACGAAATGTCGTAGGTACCATCTGTCGCATATTCACATAAGTGTCCTTTTGTTATCCTTCCAATTGCACAAGTATCCTTTTGTTATCCTTCCAATTGCACAATTGCTTCAAGTTATCGCCTTCATAATTGTATTAGAAATAAAAACTATTAAACTGATCACAATCCCGCTGTTGTCAAATGAACAATGCAAAAAACCCCACTTCTATACGTTATCCGGTCCGAGCGTAATATTAGATCTAATACTCAGGTCAATAAGGAGTGAACTTCGGTGGCCGCATGGTCTAAGGCGTCACTCTCGGGATAGACCAGACTGCCGATGACAGGGAGTTTGGGGTTCGAATCCCGGTCGGGTGTACTGAGGGTAGTTTATCCAAAATGTTAGCCTAATCTCCCTCAATGCAAATGTGGGTACACTTTATCTGAATGCAACCTTACTCATCCCTAAAAAATTAGCGTAATGATTACATATGCGTGACGTATACAGGCAGTAAGACGCAGTGCTAAAAAAATGGTACGACACAATCACGCAAACTTTCTTATATTGTGTTTTCAAAGACAATTTTCAAAAATAGGTTTTTAGTAAGCTACCCTTAAATAGGTTTTACTCATAAAAACACATAATTTTGTTAATCACAGTAATCACTCTTTATATATAAATTTCAAATCAAATTGTTCAAATATATTTGACAAAATTCAAATTTTCAGAAAAAATATTTATACACTACCCTAAATTATCTGTTCTTTGGAAAAATAAGAAGGTATTCTTATTTATCATGAAATACTATCCACAGATTCCCATTTCAAATTCAACCTTCAAGGTCAATTTCTAAAACAGTCAAATTTTCTATAATATGTTGTAAGTAAATTATCATTAAATCAATTTTTTTAGATAATTAATAATCACACATTTTTATCGAAATGTAAAATAGTCTTCCGATACCAATTTTGAACAAAATCACTAAAGCCATTTTTTTTAAATATTAAAATAAAAAACAGTCATCAGTAAGCTACCAATAGCCAAATTTTCCTCACAGAACAAGTATACAGCTTTATTTGTTATGTCATGTCAAACACTCCACAAATTTTAAGCAAAATCGTTTTAGCCATTTTAAAAATAGCCCGAATTTTCATGCTACATAGAACACACCTACATACATGAAAATACAAGAACATTTTAACAGAAGACATAAAAACTTGGTAAAATTAACATATAAAAATTGTAGAGTTAAATCAATCAGTCAGGACGTGACGTGTTTACATTGTCATACAAAAGCGATGAAAGTCGTGCCAACACAACCCCTATTCTAGGAAATCCACTCACCGCCAGTGCAGAATTCTCCTCTTTTTCTTTTACTATGCTTCAATAACTTTAACATTATTTGACATTCTTATCATATCTGGGGACTTATAAAGATCGTTAAATTAGGTTTAAAATGAGTACAAAATATATTTAAAAAAATAACTGTAGGTCGGCTTTGAACTATTCAAATATTTTCTTCTAAAATTATAACTAAATATTTTATACCTTTGATTTAAATAAGAATTTCAAGGCCTATAATGATGGGTTAAAACTATCCGATTTTTTAAATTAACTAATGTCGAGCTAGCCAGGTCCAACTATCCTACATAAATAATAATCTTACTCGGTTTTTCCGCAACGAGTGATGGAATCGGTTGTCTCTTGTAATCACTTCATCTTTAAGTCTTACGTAATTGCCCTATGTTTGGTACTCTGCGTGGCCACCACTCAAGGACGACATGATGACATCAATTAATGTCAGTAAAAAAGGGGGGGAGGGAGGAATAACTCTGCTGTGATTGGTCAAGTGCTTCCCTGTGACATCTAGCCTACTTTTTCATGTCATGTAAATACGAGCAGGAAGAGAGAAAGGGGTGGGCAGGGGGGACAAATATATATATTTATATTAACGAAGAGGCAGGGTCACATTAAATCAAAATTAAAAATAAATACTTAAGCACATTGTGAAGGATGCTTTTCTCTTTAAATTTTTTTTTATAAAAGCTCTTGCTTATCCTGTTGATTTTATTTAACGGTTTATATTTTATTTAAATTGGCATTTCTAAAGTGACAGTCCCTTTCATTCACAGGTCTTGTTAAGGAAAACATCTGGAATGTTTCAATATTTTTTTATTGTGGTTTCATTTTTCATTTTCTTAGCAAAAAAAAAAGCTATACTAAATATATTTATTTGATATCGCATTTGTACTGGACCCTGGCACATTATTTGGTGATTTATCTTATGTGAATATTAAAATACTTCTCGGACAAACCTAAGTTTCTCTTCGTTGATTTAATTTAAAAAGCCTTGATGAACTCGTCCACAGCACAAGGCCGGAGAGTAGAATTCTGTTTATTAGGAATTTTTAATTATTTATTTGCCGTCAAATTTAGTAACATTTTGCTTTATTACTAGTATAATTTTATAGGTATTTATATTAACTATGAAAAGTAACAGCTCAAGACATATTCATAAAATCAAGTTACTTTGTTATAACAGCGAAATTTCTACTCCACGCAGAGGTCTGAAATTTTAAAATTTAGTAGCCCCTTTGCACGTACGTGTGTACCTCGAAACCGAGATTTAAAAAAGTTGATTAGATTTATTTAAATTAATTTAAAACAGGCTTGGGCTCTAGACGCACTACCTTTAAAATTTACTTTCACGTACAGTCATTAAATTAAAAACATTTCCCCCGAGCAACGCCAGGTTTTCCAACTAGTTACGTATTAATATATGAACATTGTTTTAGTAACTGAAATACTAACTGTAAAATAGATTGCTTCTTATATAAATCGAAATTTAAGCATACGTGCACAAAGAATATAAAATTAAGGCTATTTTAATTCAGACAAAATTGATATTTATCTAATTTTTTTTTTTACTGTTCATTTTTGTGAAGAGCTCTCGCTACATGATTAATTTTTAACGCCTTGTACATTATATAAAACAAAGTTGTTTCTTAGATTAGTACGTTTGACACAAACGCTATTAACAAATTAAACTAAGGAGTAAATATTGGGAGGGTAACTTTGAGGAAATGCACCCTCATTAGGGTGGATAATAAATGGTAAGCCCACGGGGAAACATCTTATGTAGAAAATAACCCTCAGTGCACATAGTCGAGATTCTAACCTTGACATTATTATCACCACCAATCCAGTATATTGTGAGCTTGACTCTTTAGGCCGTGTGACTACCGGTGTGAATTTAAAAGTAGCTAAGTCTTTACTTATATATATACAGGGTGTACCATAACATGGGGGACCCAGTTCAGTGGTGGACAGGAGATACAAAAACAATGAAGCCAAGAGATTCCTCTAAACTTTTTGAATACCATACTCTCACTCTACATCTCACGATTTGTTGACTAGTGTCGCTACTTGCTTCCCCCCCCCCCCTT
>CABFWO010006252.1:0-13330 GCA_902155825.1 Timema genevievae | reverse complement strand
CCTTTGAATATATATTATTTTGTCAGCTTCGATAGCTCTAAAACATAACCATTTGTACTTCAAATCGGCCCAGTTGCCGAGACAACGAGACCAAGTCATTTTGAGTTGTCAGTGGTTTCTTCCTAATGTGTACTAACTCATCATAACAATTAAACTAGACCATTTCTTTCGCTCACTTCTTTCAACACTATTATGTTAGTTTTAAACGAACATCTCCAATCTAGGCTAGGGCGATTACAACTAGGTATGTTCTATGGATTAATCCGAACGCCTGGTATTAATGAAAGAGTGAGTCACGTACACGACGACTGCAGGCTTGCATTCGGGCCGAAGGTGATCATTTTGAGCACTTCCTATCATGCTAAGCAGTTCCACACAAATATGAATAACTCGGGAACAAGGTAAAATGAGACACGTGCTCATATTAATTATTTAATTGTTTTCATGTTTCCTGTCAATCGATGAAGTGGGTCCTACATGTTCTCTCAGGTGTTTTTGCAGTTTCTGTAACAAAACTTTTTTTTTGGCCAAAATAAATAAAATATTGCTTCAGTACAAACGTAGAATTTAATTATCTTCACATGGTGATATCAACAGTTGTATATGATAAATTTTTAAATGAAGAAAAAAAGTTGTCATTAAATTCCAGAATATCCTTGACAGATATTTAAGAAATGTTTATATGACTTTGTGAAGAAAATTAAACTCCATGTTTTACTGAAGCAATATTTGATTTATTTTGACCAAAAAATGTTTTGGTATAAAACTACAAAAACACAGACCTTTATTCTATGGTAAAACCACACGACCTGTATAAAAACACACGGCTAGGCTTATTAACACATAAAAGTAGATGCACCAACTTAGAAAACCCGCCTCGGTGATCTTGCGGTTTAAGACATCACTCTCACAATACACTGGATCACCGATGGGGATATCGGGTTTCGACTTCCAGTTGGGTGTCTTGATTGTGGGGTTTTCCTGAATGGCTTTACACCCTCCTTTCACTAGAATTAGGGTGAACTTCCTGTAAATTCTATCTAATTTATCACTTCCCCATTAGTTTATTGTTTGGACAACCCGAACTGGTGGTAAAGTCGTGGTGCCCAAAAACAAACCACAAAAAAAAAAAAGCTTTCAGGACTTTCAAAAAAGGCTCAATAAGTCGCACGTGTGCACGTGTACATAACGAGTGTAGGTCACGTGTGTAAACAATTATAAATCGCCCATCCCAAGCTGATGAAATCCACGGTTGTCGCTGGTATCATTGGGGGAGGCATAGGGTTATCGGGTTATTCAGACTGTATACTTAACAACAAAACCTGGTATCCGGAAAGTAAACCAAATATTGCACTTAGCCCTTACGTGACTGAGTAGTTAAGAGTGATTGGCCACAAGGCTAGGCATCCTCCCAGGTTTGATTCCATATGGTGTTGACGAGGATATTATTTAATAGTCCTGCCATAATTAATTGAATCGGTACTTGCAGAAAGGAACCAAGTCAACATTTTTTTGTTTTATACCAACCAATATTTTCTGTGGGGAGACGTCGATTGTTGATGATAGGAATAAGTCACGCTGTCCCTTACGGTAGAAAAACATTAAGTAATTGACTTTGCTAGATCCCACTACCAGAACTTTGAACATTTACTTGTTGACCTGAATTGAACTGTCACCTCTGAAGAAAGTAAATAATAAAGTGAAAATATGTTTTTATTTTTCATGGCAATATAATTTTATAAAAATAAGATCTTTTTTCCAAGTACACACATTATTACATACTAATTTTTAATTTAATTTTAATTTAATTTTTGCACCGCGTCTTACTACCCGTTCGGGTTATACGCTTAGGTACTAATTACACTAATGGATTAGGAATTGGGAAGGTTGAATTTAGAGGAAGTGAACCCGCATTTGCGTGGAGGGAGAGTGGAAAACCACTTAGGAAAAACCACCCCCAGTTCACCCAACCGAGATTCGAACCTCGATCTCCCCGTCCTCGGTGGTCTGGCTCAACACGACTGGCGCGTTAGCCAACCACGCCACCGAAGCGGGTTTACATACTAATTAATTGAGTTGATACAAAAGGGAACTAAGTGTAAGTATTAATTGAGAAGGAAGATATTATTAAATTAATTTGTGGGTTGAATTTCAAATGATATATTTCAAAGTCAAAATTTAATGTGGATAATTCATAATGATATGACAAATATTTAGATTAAGGTTTGCTCAAGAAAAATACTTTGACCTCGGCTAGGTTTGAAGTCGTAAACTTCATGTCCTAAGACGAGTACTTTACCCCAAGTCCACCGATGTCATGTCAGATGTTTTATTAAATAATAAATGAGGATAACGATGGTAAAGTAAATTTATACCAGATGTTAGGATATTTTATAAACTGTTGAGAAATTTCACGAGTAGACGTATTTAAGTGTGTAATTAATTCAACAATTAGAATGTTTGTTGCTATTCCAACAAAAGCGAAAAGAAAACCTACTCTGATTTGTCTTTTTACATAGTTTCATTTGCATGCATGTGTTACGTAACGCAATGTTTGGAAATTTTATTTTTCAATTATACTAACTTTATATACGCAGAATGTTGACGCTGTAACCTAGATAAAGGAGACAATTGTATGTGGGCGGTTTTTTTTTAATGTTCGCGCGGTCTTTTGTTCTTGTCATTAGGTTCAACGCTACAGTGTGCTCGATCGCTTTTCAAAACATAACTTCCATTTCAACATTAATAAAGTCGAAACGAATTTACCTAATATTATTATTTCTGTTTCTACCAGGCTTTACTGTTTTGAACGCTGGATCCTTGTTGGGAGTTTTTTTTTATTTCATGGAGTGGGGGGGAGGGAGGGTTTGTAAGGTGCGTTGAAATTAGCGAACTTTGTGTGCAACGATCCGTTTTCAAGTTCACTTTTGTTTCATCGAGTAACGTGACTAATTATCCTACAAGAGCCTACTCCCTGCCATTATCGTTCAGGCATAGTTTTTTTTTGTGTTTTTAAGCATTGTAGGCGAATTTGATTAGTATTTATGTAATAAGAAAAAAATATTTTACCTACACTTGGGGCTACCCGTGCTGGCTATATACATTTGAACTACCCTATTTGTGTAATGACGTAGGAAAGATCTATATTTTCGTGAAGGGAAATGGGAAAACAATTTAGGGGAAAAAACACCCTCAGTACACCCTACTGGAACTCGAACCCCAACCTCCTCTTCACTGGCAAATCAGAATATATAACATTTTAGAAAACATTCTTAAATATTATCTTAAGTAAGGAGTGTTGCAATAAGAAATAATAATAAGACTTTGAAATTGAATAATTATACTAATATTATTTTTATGTAAATATTATGGATTGAATCATTAAAAAGTTCATTGGCAAATATAAAAAATTATTTGACATAATTGTCAATGACCTTTTAATGATTCAATTAATTTTATTTAAAAACAATATTAGTATAACTTATTCAATTTTAAAGTCTTATTATTTCAGAGTATATGAGCCTGGTATTCATTCAGTCGGCCAGACTACCGATGCAGCTGCTTTTGAATTTATAAATATATTTATTGTAGCTCACTTATTGGGCAAGTCAATCCAAAGATTAGATGGAACTTGGTTGTATACATCCAAGGCTGCGCCACTTATTTAGTACCACATCTTACTAACCGTTCGAATTATACGCCAATATACTAATTACGCTAATATGTTTAGGGATGAGGAAGGTTGCATTTGAAGGAAGTGTTTCCGTATTTTCGTGGAGGGAGAATGGAAAGCTATTTAGAATAGATTACCCTCACCCGGGATTAAAACCCTGATATTTCCGTCATTGGCTGTCCAGTCTATATCGAGAGTGATGTATAGATTGCCTTGAACCAGCCATGTCCAACCCGTGGCTCGCGGTCTACTTGCGGCCCCCGAGTACGTTCTATGCGGTCCGACAGCTCAAATTGAAATGTAAGAAAAGAATTCAAATGTAAGAAATAAACAACATATTTAGGCTCTTGTAGCTGACGTAAACGCTCACTAGCTTACATGTAGTGTCCAGTATCTAAGTTTAATGTTACTTTTGTAAGGTATGTATGTATACATGCACGGATGGATGTGTGTGAATGTGTGTATGTACGTTATGTGTTTGTATTCTATTTGAGCATTGGGCCAATTCCTCAACAACGTATGCGGCCCTCAGTCGGGGAAAGTGTGGACACGACTGCCTTAGACCATTCGGCCACCGAAGCAGATTTATTGTATACGCCCTAAGGGGTTTCTTGAAGATAGGTTTAGATCCACTGATTTGTTGGGGTTAGCGCTGTCAAGGTTTGAATTTTAGCTGGATGCATTGGGAGAGGGCAGGATAGGGACGGGGGTGGGTGAGGTGGAGATTTCCACATGTGATTTTTCACTGCGACCTCCCGGTTTTATCTCCAAGCTACTGCAGGTGGCATACTCAATATAAACTACCTTGATTAGCCCAACTCTATGGATTAAGCAGTTAATATGTTTTAACACATAGGCCGTTAAGCTAAATGTAATATAAAAATAGAACCCCTTAAAGTAAGGAGATTGCTATACGTATATTATGGAAAGGTGTATCTTAAGTGTGTGTCATAAAATCTAACTTAAATTTGAATGCATAAGGTCAAACTTAATCCACATGTATATATATATATATACACTAATCTAACCCGCACTGATTGCACGGGGGCAAATGTGTCAATCTCGTCTTGTCCGGTTTGACGGGGACGTTTGAGTTTGAATTTCATTTTTATGTCCTAAACGGTTTCCCACATTACACTCACGCGAATGCGAGTACTTACCCTATAAATTCAACCTTCCCCTTCCCCACCTCATTTGTGTAAATATTTGGATATCCCGGACGAATATTAGGACGTTAAGCACAAATAAAACCAGTAGAATCATAAACATAAACATCATAAACATGGTGGCCTGGTGGTCTAGGGGTAAGGTGTCAGACTTCTGTGCTGAGGGTCCGGGGTTCAATCCTCGGTCCCGGCACAGATTTATCTGATTGCCAAACCCTTCCTTCATCTCTGACAAGATGTGTATTAATCACAACTTGTGAATGTGAGGAATGCCAGGCCTCCACCGTGGTTCGGATTCCACGTTAAACTGTAGGTCCTCCATTTCATCTCACTATCACCCTACCATCACACATTAGAGTAAGTGGGTCTGACCCGAACGGGTAGTAGGACGCGGTGCTAATAATAATAATAATCATAAACATCACTATTCACTTTTTACACATTATTTCCCGACATATTATATTCTTAGTTTTATATCAATTCTTTTATATTAAATAAATGTTAAGGTGCACCGCATAGACTTTCTCTTTATTCTTAAAATAGAGGCACTTACTAAAAAAACTCGTTAAATTTGTGAAACGAAATAATATACACTGTTGCATAGACATTAGCCACTCTGCCAAAGGGCATAACTGTAATAATTTAGAATGTTACAGAAACATTAAGTAAAGAGGAGCATCTTTGTCCACCAAAGAGCATAAAAATCAATTATATATGTCTAAGTATTCCATAAAAAATTTTATATGTTTGCTTTTAACTTAAAAACTATTGGCTTTGTGAAATATATTCCAGATTAAAATATTTTTTATTTTAATAGTACTACAATTTTTTCTAAATTTTATTAGGACCACAACTTTATAATAATAAGTTATTTTGTTTCTCAAATACGATTTCAAGTCTCCTATCGATTTGATCTCCTTCTGCCTTTAAGTAAACTACCTTTAATTTTAGGGTTAGATACCTAATTTTGTAAGCCCCTCGGGGGAGAGAGGGCTTTATGAAAACCCTAGCCTAGACCAAGTTTTAGCCCTAACGGTAAAAATGGTTTAGGCTATAGTCCGAGATACAGACAGATAGACGGCATTACAAAAAACACTTTTTTTGGTTACATGGTCTCATGAATCGTTGACATTTATCAAAACCTTGAGTTCGATTTTTTTTGATAATCACAATACTGCTCTCTTCAAGGGGTCGAGAGTGTGGTAGTAAAAATATATATCTATTATTTTTCGTTTTATTTATTACTATCCTTAAATCGGAATATACGAGTATATAAAACTTATAATTTTAAATAAATAAATAAATGATTGAGGTCCTTGTATTTAAAAAAATATTTCCTGTAAAATTTCACTCGACGTTCTTCAAAAGTTAAGCCTTGCATTTAGTATAATTTTTGCTGATGCAATTTACAATAAACTATGTAAAAAAATCATGAAATGATCCCCAAATCGTGTCCTTCCTTATACTTTCCAAAACAATTATTTTGGACAGCAAACAATGAAGAGAAAAAAAACCCAACTTATTTAAATAACAATCATGTTCCCTTTTTAAAAGCACTTACGGCATATAGAAAATAAGTTGCCGGGATTGCATGATTAACAAAACAATTAACTCTTAAACCATTGAAAGATAAAATAACTACTATAAAATAAATTAACATTACAATTTAACAGATAAACACAAATCATCTGTCAGATTAATTTTACTCGTAAATCTCGAACAAAAAATCCAGCTAAGTTAAATAACTACTCTTTCTTCCGCCAGGGAAAATTAGTTCCTCAAATCACAGCCAAGCGTCTAAGAAGACAATAATTTTAAGATCCTAATAATTATAAAACAAACCTAAAAATAAAAAATAAAAACTATGGAGTGAAATAAATAATTAATATCCAAAACTTTAATAAGAATTGTTTATTTTGAAATAAATAAAACAAAAACGATTACACTGTACGTTATCAAATGGATTCTATACTTGAAAGCCTGAGTCAATCATTTATTAAATCAATATTATAAGTAATTTTTTTAGTAAAAATAATGTTACAAGAGAAAGTAAAAAACCTGTAAATTTAATCTTAAAATCAACGATAGTTTTGGGTGCTCTCTCCTGTTGTCAGATTATCTTGGGTAAATTAAGAAATACATTTTTAAATGAAAACTTAAAGTTGATTTACGTGACTACAAAACATTTGGTTGAAAAATAATTTGTTAACTGCTGTCAATCAATACCGAGATTTTTCTTCTTCACGTCTTATTATCTAGCCGGACAATTCACATAGCTACACAAAATGGAGTACTGGATGATTAAGATACAATTTAAATGAAATGTAGCCGCATTTGTGTGTAGGAGAGTGGCACCATTTAGCTAAAAAAAAACTTAAATACTGCTGGACGTGATTCGTACTCCGACCTTTTAAACACCAGTGATACAATATATTACGATAGTGACGTCTTAGACCACGCGGCCACCGATGGGTCTCTTTTCTAGTAAATATGGAGATTCATTCATAACTTAAATGTTTTAACTTATTTCTAGTATGCAAAATACTAGCTAAATCTCGCTCCCTATACGACTTTCCATTATCTCTATTGGCCTATGCTGCGGAAATGCATTGAAGCGAAAATTGTAGGCGCTCGCGTCTCCTGAAATGATAAAAACTCAATGGAAAACGCATTTCCCAACCGTACTGGTCGGCACTCATTGTCCCATCCCTCCTCTTACACGTACACATACACACATCCACACACCCTACCCCCAAAAACAAAAAAAAATCAATGTTTTTTAGACAGGTCAACAACATCAACCACAAAACAAACAAAATGTAAGGCACTAAATGTCATTTTTATAGCTGTTAGATGTCATCTTTTTTTTTTGGGGTTCGTTTGTAATGCCTGTTTGATACCCGCAATCAACATCAAATTTATAGGAGGTACTTGATCACGTATGAAATAAAGAGTTAGGAAAAGGGAGGCGGCAATTGAAACTTCCCCAAATTCCCTCTTCCCCCTATATAACCAACCAAAACCTTCCCCTTCACCACCTCATTCACCCGTACTGTCCGTGTCTCACCCACCAAAACCTGTGAAAATAGTCCGATTTAGATACGAAGGAACTTTTTTTGACAGTTATGAAAATCATTAAACCAATATCCATCTGTTCATACGTCAAGTCATGTGATCTGAAATCATAAAATTTCATAGATAATATCAATATCTATAAAATAACACTAAATAATATAGTAAAATGTTATCAATGTTGGCCTCAAAAAACATGGTTGGATTTTTTAAAAGTTGCTTCTTACCGGAATCTTACTACACATACCCAGCTTGACAACCACATCCTCGTGTATACTCTGTTCAGAAAATATTTGTTCACCCCCCTTTAAATTATTATGTTAAGCACAAAGGTTGTTAATGGCTTGATTTAAGAGATATGGATGAGGGAGTATTTTTTTTT
This sequence comes from Timema genevievae, assembly GCA_902155825.1. Classification (NCBI taxonomy): domain Eukaryota; kingdom Metazoa; phylum Arthropoda; class Insecta; order Phasmatodea; family Timematidae; genus Timema; species Timema genevievae. The sequence continues at coordinate 5,037 of CABFWO010006252.1, read as the reverse complement.
TATAGATATGTAGCACCCGTATTGTTGGGGAGCGAGGATTGAAAAACTAGAGTAACAAATCACGTGTGGAAAATTACCCCTTGTTTACCTCGGTGGTCTTGGGGTAAAGTGCTTGCTTAGGATCCGATGTTTGCGATTTCAAACCCAGCTTAGGTCAACGGATTTTTCTTGAGCGATAAAAATCCTAAGTACAACTTCATTCAGAGGTGAAGTAAGGCCGTCGCGTCGGTCCCATGTCGATTGTGACCTGTAAAAGAACCCTGGAAGGTATGTGAAGCTACCTTTCCCGGCAAAATTGGTAGGCCTTTTACGCTTTCGCTTATAAAAATTCTCGTGCGCTGATATAATCAGTCGGTTCAAAAAGTGCACGTTAAATACCTTAAATATATAAAAAATAAAAATTACCCATTCAGTGTACTCGGTCGAGATTTGAGACTTGACCTTCCCCATCACAACCTATTACAAGACTGGTGCCTAAGATCATCCATGTCTGCCAGTTTGAAAAGTGACAGTTCACTTTCATGTATCCATATGCCAAACTATTTATCTCTCATACAACCCTCACTTTTCAGAGATGGTGTCAATTTTACATCTATGAGATATAGTAACTTTGGTCATATCGGCTACGCTGCCTATTTTAAATATCATAAAAAAGTTACTATGTTTACTCGTATTACTTTGCTCAAAAGGATCTTTTTTACTGAAATATACCAACATTTTTTATTTTACCTTTTGAATAAATATATATTTAGACCAGGATGTTAATATAATTTTGATTCAAATTTTTTGAAATTATGAGTACCTGGGACTATAAAACACACACACACCATTGGGTACACGGGCAAAGGCGTCAGTCTTGTCTTTCATGGTCTGATGGTGACGAAAAGGTTGAGGTTCAGATTCCGGCTGGGTGTACTGTGATGGTTTTTTTCTAAATAGTTTCCCTCTTTCCACACACATGTGGATACACTTACTCTAAATTGTACCTTCCTAACGTCTACCCTATTAAATAAATATTTTGATAGCTCGGATGGGTTGTAAGATGTGGAGAGTAAACCTAAAATCCTATGAGTATAAATATTAAATGCTATGAGCTGTGTCGTGTCGTGGATTTTGCCAGGATAATCGCAGCTTGTTAAAACTGTACATACCTGCTTCGGTAGCCACATGGTCTCTAAGACGTCACTCTTGCCATAGACTAGACTGCCGATGACATGTATATCGGGGTTCATATCTCGGTCAGGTGTCCTAAGGGTGTTTTTTCCTAGATAGATTTCCACTCTCCCTCTACGCAAATGGGGGTACACTTCCTTTAAATTAAACCTTCCTCATCCTTAACTCACTAGCGTGATTAGTTTATACGCGTATAACTTGAACAGATAGTAAGACGTGGTGCTAAAATAAATTAATTATGAAGTTATCGCCTACTTAGTCTCCATTTGACCAATTTTACATAGACTCTGCTCTACATAGCTCACATGGAAAATGTATTTCCGTTTATACTTGGCTAATGAGTGTTCTACTGAGGGACGATAATAATATATCACAAGTATAATGGATTAAATATACACCTGGACACGGGAAGAACAAGGTCCCTGATTCAATTCCTGTGTCCAGGTGTCATTTTTCAATTTAAAGAATATATCACAGGTATAGTTTAAACTATCTCTGCTTACCCTGGTGACAATCCACGACACGACACTGGCGAAGACCTATCTAACGAAAAGGCATTGTTTGAAGCACAAGCCAGTAGTAACCAAACACTCGGTTTGAGAGAGATATTTCCCTGCAACAGTGCGGTGAAATCATGACGGATCGTAGCGGTATTGTTCTCTGTTATCTTTTCATATGTGGACTCATTCGTTTCAACCTCCTCCCCCCCCCCCTTTATTTTGGGGGTGGGAGGGGAATATCACGCGTTTAAACGGTCCGGTTAGACAGCTGGGACCTTTCGAAGTTAGAGGGGAGATTCCCGCCGTTAAAAAAAACTGGCGATTATTGGGTAATGTATCATACAGGTAGGCCTATCACTGTGGGCGGCATGTGGGAGATATAATTGAAACTTTTTCTACGAGTTATGTGATTGCATATAAATGTGCGGCGTATAGTCAACTTCATAATGTTTCCTCCAAACCGTTATTAAAATCAATCCGAAAATTTAGGGGTCATCTATGGCACTATACATACCTTCCAGCCGACACAATGCGTTAGAGTCGTGCTTGAATCTGACTCAAGGCAGGAGTTTGATCCCCAAAGTATGTAGGCTGTAGATCTATTTAACGTTTCTTTCTCCAAGTTTTCTGATAGTTTCCAACATCCCTTTAAACGGACGGTAGAAGTTTTATTTTTTAAATGTCATCCTCAATTTTTTTCCTTATCTTAGATAACTTAAATTAATAATAACATAAACACGCACTCCTCAGTCGTCGAATGGTCTAAACTAAGGCACCACCTTCGCAATAAACTAAACTGCCAGTAACGGGGATATCAGGGTTCGAATCCCCATCGGGTGTATTTAGGATGTTTTTATTCTAAATGACTTTCTACTTTTTTTCACGCAAATGGGGGCATAATTTTTTGAGTTGAATCTTAATAATCTTATAACACATTAGCATAATTGGGTCATATGCGTGGAAGGGTAGTGAGACGCGGTGGAAAAAAAAAGTAAAAAACACAACATTATCGCTTACGCTAAAGCGTTCTAATAAAAAGTAAAAAAAAAGAAGCAAATCTGTGTGTGTAGAATGTGCGCGTTTCATACACCCAAAAATATTCGTTTCACATTTTGTTAGCCGAATAACCTGTACCAGTGCTTCTAAAACTTTTCCTAGTAGCTGACTACTTGATAAATGTTCGATGCACACATGTTTATAGAGCAGTAAAAGTCAGCATTTGTATATGATTTTGTTTCTTATTAACTTTTCACTGCTTGTGGTACAAAGTTATTGTTGAGATTATGTGCTTAGCTCTTCACTTGAGACTTATTTTTTTTCCATATGGTCCCGTCTGTGAAACAGTTTTGGAGCCACCCGCCTCGGTGGCGTAGTTGGCTAACGCGCCAGTCGTGTTGAGTCAGACCACCGAGGACGGGGAGGTCGAGGTTCGAATCTCGGTCGGGTGAACTGGGGGTGGTTTTTCCTAAATGGTTTTCCACTCTCCCTCCACGTAAATGCGGGTTCACTTCCTCTATATTCAACCTTCCCAATTCCTAATCCATTAGTGTAATTAGTACTTAAGCGTATAACCCGAACGTATAGCAAGACGCGGTGCTAAAAAAAAAGTTTTGGAGCCACTGTTCCCTTCCTATAGGGCTGCTACTGGAAAGAGGAGTGGTTTCACTTGCTAAAGTCTACAAATTTACTCCATGTCACTTTGAATAATAAATAATGTTGTATCGTGTCCAAACTGGACAGTTAACTTAAACACCGACACACGCATGTCAGTATAGCCCCCTATAACACACACCCATATCAAATTTAGATCTCGGGGAGGAGGTTGAACAATATTTAAAGAGAAAGGGAGGGTTTGAATCTGCTCCGCTCACCTCCTCCTTAACCTTTTACATCCTAGGAAAGCCACAGCTTGATTACCTATTTGATCTCCCAACCCCTCTTTGCTATACCTCCATTTACCTTCCATCTACAGAGGGTAATTGGGATCCCCCCCACTTTCAAGACTCGACGCGCGCGCTCTCTTGCGACGGACACAAGAGGACCGATCTCGACCGCTCGGCCGGTTAAATGAGGACAGGCATTTAGTGCTCGGACAAATTGGCGTGGAAGAAGAGTGGGTGGGGAAACGGTGTATAGAATTCTGTGAAAAGGGACTTCTAAGAGTTGGGAGAAGTGTTATTCAGATCCGTACCGTTAATGTATGTGTTGTTTAGATTACTCCCCCTTCAATTCCTTCTCTTATTAAAGTCCTTTCTTTGCCCTCCCTCTGTTAGAATTCCTTCCCGACCATTCACTTGATGAAGTCAAATGAGATTCGGATGAACAATGGTTCAAACCCGCGACCAATCAATTTTTAAGTGCCTTGTACTGTCAATTTACAAAGATTTTATTGAATGAAAAAGTTCCCCACCCCTTAAATTCAAAATTCTTAGCCTATTTCTTTTCATATCAGTGCCACAAAGCTTATGTTTTGAAGACTAAGTTCTTTAGAATTATTTTTTTCTAAATCAAATGCCTTTTATTAAATTTTCATTAAATTAAAAATGAAAATACAAATAATTGTATTATATATAGTAACTGAAAGGCATATAAATAGTACTAATATATAAGGTCACCAGTATTGACCTTTCTGTGGCTATCACCCTAACAAGAGGCTAGGAACTACTGCCTCGCTTTTATCAGAAGGCCTTTTTAAAAGTACAAATACATTTTGTGCTGCGAGAATTGATTAAGTTTATTATTTTATTAATGTTATTTTATAGCTATCGATAAAGTGACGGCTACATTTCACATGACCAGACGTATAAATACATTAAAATAGGTCTCGTAGCTTTTCAACGGTTAGGTAAGGCGCTTCTTATGAAAACTGGACTGTGTATTATGTGCGTGAATTGAATAATAAATGAGATGATAAATGCCAATGCACCTCCCTTTCCTTGACGCTGGGATCTCTAATCTCAACGTCGGCAATCTTTTTGATCGCGGAACGCTTTAACCTCGAATGCGCCAGGAATATAAAACTTATATATATATATATACAGTAGGATCTGGCTAATTCGACATTGTATTCTGAAAATTGAAAAATGACACCTGGACACGAGAATCGAACCTGGGACCTTTGGAGTAGACAATTGCTCTAACAACTGAACTATCCAGGAATCGTCCCGTGCCTAGGACCATTCTTCACTCATATTTTAAGGCAGAGTTGACATTGGTTAATTTGACATTAGTTAATTCGAAAAACGGGATAGTTCAAACCCACCATAACTCCCCATAAAATCTTATATATAAAAATGGATGGCTAAATGTGTTGCTAACCGCAAAACTCGAGAACGGCTGGACCAATATGGCTAATTTTTTTTCC
>CABFWO010006251.1:14411-36826 GCA_902155825.1 Timema genevievae | reverse complement strand
TGGAGGTTCCTAGATAAGCTGGCAGCGGAAGCTTCAGAAAGAGCCAAGATGGAATATATAAGGGCACTGAGAGAAAGACGAGGACTTAGACAAAGGATAAACAGACGGAGGGCCAGAAAAGGAAGGGGGGAGAGACCAGTGACAGTGACGAGGACAGTGACAGGGATAGTGACGAAGATGGAGACAATGACAAGGACAGTGACAGGGATAGTGACGAAGACGGAGACAGTGACGAGGACAGTGACAGGGGGGAATATAGGGAAAGGAGAAGGTGGTTTTTGTGGAATTACTGGTATACAACCTTCCATGAGGAATAAGGAGAGATCCCGGGAAGTGGCAAAAACGAAGACTTGTGGGACTGGCATACCAGTTTGACTGATGGATCCGGGGGCTTAATGGGGTAACCCTGGTAATTCCGAGGGATCATCATTCCTGCCGAATAATGGGAAAGATGAGGGGAAAGACGCATGGGGGAAGCCTGTGACTACAGGTCCCTCTTCTTGGTAACAAGAAGAGTAGGATTAGGTCTTGTAAGGGCCCTATGCGTCAAGATGAAGATAAGCGGCTGCTCTGCAGCCCCCTTGTACCATCGGGGCAATGGATATTCCCGGAGATAAGAAGTTATTAAGGTTAGTTAGTTGTAAGACTAGGATAAGATTAGAATAGGATAGGATAGGGAAGGGAGGGTAATAGGAAAGTGTAGGTTAGGAGAAACAATTTCAGGGAATGTAGAAATAGGGAAGATAAGTAAGGAAGTGGTTCTCACTTAGGTGAAGGTGGAGCACCAACTCTGGTAAGGGTGCCTCACCAGGTGGCGGATAGGGGTATGCTCGCCTCTGCTAGGCGCACCGTGAGACTGGGATGAGAATTCAGGTCTGATGGGGTAACCAGCGGAGGAGAGTACCGGGGAAGTAATGTAGCCGGGGCGGACCAACTGGTGAATGAAATTGTATCTCGGAGATAGGTACTATAGGAGCCAAAACCTGTTTAGATTAAATAAAATTTGATAATGTATAATAGTAGGAAATGTTTTGATACTATGTAAATAAGGCCTGGATTTAAAATTGTAAGATGTCAGGCCAAATTAGATTGTTTTTAAAAAAAACACTATCGTGGCCTCATGGTGTAAGCTCTCAGTATACTAGATGACCAATGACCGGGAGATGGAGTTTGGATCCCAGTTGGGTCTACTGAAAGTGTATTTTTCTAAATGTCGTCCCATTCTCCCTTTGTGTAAATGCTGGTAGATTATCTTTAACATCCTACTTTACCTATCCCTGCCCGATTAAAGTAATTATAATATATGCAGTAGGGTGTCCCAAAAAAATTTTAAAAAATTTGTCGCATACCCTCTTATTTTTTTCCTTTTATGTCAAAACAATTGTAAATAAAGTTTCATGTAATTTTAACCATGGCAACCCGTGCCGACTTGCATCTAAAGGTGTCAGTCAGTACATGTGTACATAAGCGAGCGAACGCTGACGACACGTGTCTGTAGCGTAGCACCCAGCAGCTGCAAATGTTAAAGATAAAACCAAAAAGGAAAAGGAAGGTTTTGGAATGCTTCGACAGTGAGATTGCGCAACTCGTGAAACGTGTCAGTACCATTTTACTCAGGACAACGCACGTCTACGTGTCAATGTGCTTATAATTCCAAGTTGTTTTGTTAGTAAATGTTTGTATAGTTTTTAATCAGTGAACAGAACATGGCAGTGGAATTGCGTGGTTCTAAAAAAGTGATATTTTTAATAGGGAACATAAAACCTCAAATAACTGGTTCAAAACTTCCGTCTAATGGACAAGTTCTCACGGTTTTGTTTTACAATATTCGAGAAGAGAATTTAAGTGTTAATTAAAGTGCAAATCTTTATATTCGCGAATGTATTATCTTTTGGGAAAAGGCACCCATACCTACCAAATCGATGTCTAATTGTGTGAGGAAGCTTGTTAATATGTATCAAGTTGGAGAGACTTAGAAAAAAATACAAAGAAATTACAAGACGTATTCAAGCGGTGACAACAAGGATTTGTAAGTAATTTAGACAATTTGTTCGACATTGCACATGCTGATGTACTTCAATTAATGAAAATAGAAGAAGATATGATGTTCTTGAAGCGCCAAAGAGAGCCGGGCCGACCCGGTCACTTAGGTGGAGTGGATAAAAAACTGGTCAAAAAAGAGGAAAGGGCGCGACTTCGAGCTGTCAAAGAAGACAATCGGCGAATGAAATATGTTTCTGCTTCAACATCCTCGGCATCATACGAACCATTGCAAGAAGATTACTCTTCGAATTCTAGTGAAAATATGGATTCAGAAAATTTCCCAACACTGATCGAAAGCTCAGAGCCTGGGACAAGTAAATCAGTATTGAGGAAAGATTTTATTACCAAATTTAGAAGGCGATCTTAGATTGGAATCTCGAAAAGTAAGCCCTAATTCTCTGTTGTGATATTACGGCTTTGAATACAGGTCGTTTTAATGGTGCTTGTACGCTCCTTGAGAAAAAATTTGATAGGAAAATGCTTTTTTCGCTTGCCGCCATCATTATACGAACTGGTATTAAAGGCCGTATTTGAAGTGAAAATTAAACAAGTGACAGCAAGCCCCAATATTCCACTCTTTAAAAAGCTCAAAGAGAATTGGAAAAACATCGATCCCACTAAAATACAGTGCTATAGAGAAATAGTGGAACTGTTCAGAACCGTACCCGAACTTGAAAATTTGCTTGAATTTTACCGAGCGGAACTTAAAAATGTTATGGTCAGAGAGGACTATCGAGAGTTGATAGAACTTTCTATGGTATTTTTAGGTTGAGATGCAGAAAAAAAATTAAAATCAGACCTCCGGGTGCCATGCACCAAGCTAGCTGGATGGACCAAGCGATCTACTCCCTAAAACTATTGTTATTTAGTTCTCAGCTGAAATTAAACACCAAGGATAAGAAAGAACTGTTAGACGTCTTCTTGTTTATCGTAACAATCTACGTTAAACCATGGATTCAATGTATTTTGGCAGTTAAAGCACCCTACAAAGATTTGTGCTTTTTGAAATCTTTGAAAGCTTACGGAAATGTGAATGAAAGTATCTCGAAAGCTAATTTACAGAAATTTCTCCACCATTTATTGTAGTTGACTGATGAAATAGCAGTATTAACACTTTTTTATGATGATGTGGACGAAGAAATAAAATTAAAAATGGTGGCAAATTTACATAGAGAAAATTTCTCGACCCATGAGAAAAGATACATTCCATCGAAGGAAGAACTTTGTGGTTCATTGTATGGTGAGATTGATGCATTGATTTTGTAATTGTTTATTTAATTATTTATTTATATCACACAATTGTTACCTGTTATTTTATTTTTTTACAGAAAAAAGCATCCATGATTTCATAACATTCAAAAGCCATTCATAGTTTTCTAGACTCAAAATTGATGATAGTTTTCTCAACGAGAGTCCCTCTTCATGGGAAAATAACGCTTCTTTTCTAGACGCGAAAAAGACGATATCAATACTTAGAGCAGTGAACGATACAGCTGAAAGAGCGGTAAAACTAATGCAGGACTTTCATGGATTAATAACGGTTGAGGAGGAACAACATCAATTGTTGTTACGTTGCGTACAAGAACACACGAAGATCTATCCTGACTGTAAAAAGCATTTATTGAAACGAAAATATGTTCAATAAGGTTTTTTTACTGTAGTATATTAATAAATATCTGCTTTGAATAAAATGGTGTCTTATGTACCAATAAACATATATTTTACAATCTTTCCATAGTATTGCCCACACAAGATCTCACGTTCAAGTTTGAAGTAAAGTCGGCACGGGTTACCGTTATCTTATTGCAATAATACGTTTTATTTAAGTTACTGAGGTGAAATAGAAAAAAATAATAGAGGGTATGCGTATTCGACTTGGCAAAAAAAAATTCCCTTGTATCTTGGAACATCCTAATATGCATACAGACTAATCAGGTTGTAGGACGTGGTGATAAATAAATAATAATAACTACTATACAAGATGTGTTTGGTTACTATTAAGTAGCCTATACATTTTATACAGTGGTGTGGTCGAATTTTATTTGTTCATTCTTCTTTTTTACTATTTCATCTAATTAAAAAATTATGAAGGTAGGATTTTAGAGATAATCTACCTTCATTAATGTGGAAGGAGGGTATAAAACCATTTATGAAAAGTCAGTATGGGTACACTCGACCGGTATTCGAACCCTAATCTCCACTTTATAAGCCGTCTAGTCTTTTTGGAGAATGATGCAAGGATCCAGGATCGATGGTGGAATGAAACATGTCTGCCGAGCATCAAACATCTGATATGGGCACGTTAACATTATCGTGTAGTGCCATTAGAGAAAAGAGCCATCCTAGTCAGCACATAAGAGTACCATCTTGCTCTTACTCAGATCTAAAACTTGACATCCATGAAATAAATATAGCAGGGGTTTTGTCTGATGAAACTGAGCTTAACGTCTGTATATGCAGTTATCAATAAATAGTAATAATTTATATTCAGGGTAAATTTATAAATGATTCTAAGAAGCATTAAATCTGAATCCCTATTTTAGTATAAAAAAACTTCTCTATGAAATAATGACATTCACTCTTGGTGAGAAAGTTATACATCACAGGTTAGGAGGGGGGATTAATTTAAATGTTTAGAGGATGTTACATGGGAAGGCTAAATAGGTAAAATAAAAAGCATGTGGTTTAGGGATGACCCCTTATAGTAATCAAGTTGTTTTTAAAAGACAATGTTCTCTAAATATACGGTATAATAGCATCAAGTTGTTAAAAATATTGCTTTCTCTACTTATAATAGCATCAAGTTGCTGTTTTGTTTTATTTGAAGGAGCTGCAACAGTTATTGGCTAAAAAGTCAATTTCTAAACCAGCAATTCGCCAGATTGATCATAATTAAAGAATTACTGGTACACGTATTCTTAAGTAAATTGTTTAAATTGAAGCAAATAGAGACAATTAAATGTGCTAGTACTTGGAAGTAATGTGTTTTAAATACAGGTCAAATAGGTTTAAAGATAGATAGCCTACACACGACAAAAATTCATGTACAAACGTTGTGCAAGAAATTATACAATATCTTAGTTTGATCAATTACACACAAGTTTTACCTAAAGACTGTTCACACGGCATATTCGATTGCTTAAAATATTAGGAGCAACTTGATAGCTTTCCTGATTTTGGTGGAATAATGAGATATATCAAATAAGTCAATGATAAATATATTTAGTTTATTCTTTATATTTATTACAATATAATATTTTCAATTAGTTCAGGTTTGGCGGATAGGTTTATTGTTGTTAACAATTCAAAAGTTTTACAGTAAAATTGACCTTCGGGACTTATTATACTCCCTGAAATTGTATACAGTAGGTACAATAAGTTGTACAAAAAAGATTCTGTACAATCTTTGGTATTCACAAGACGCCATCTTTAGGTTACAATTTCTTGCACAACTTTTTATACAACATGTTGTGTTGTGTTTACCGGGTTAGTCTTGTCACTGTTGCTTATTAAATTTTATCTTTGAGGCATGTGAGACAAAGACGAAATGATTTGAAAAACTTATTTTTTAATGATTCAATCAATAGTATGAAGACTAAATAATTGAGCTAAATTCCAAGTTGCTTATATTAGAGAATAAAAAATGAAAGATTTTACTTTAGAGTCTGTAAAATCTTTATGAGCTTCATCTAACAAACGCTAACTTTTTGAATGATTGTATACAGTAATATTTATATGTGGAGAAAGTAAATTTAGAGTCTAAAGTAAAACCTAACTCTTTAATACTGAATACAGAAGCTAAATAGTGGTGAGATATTAGATAGTAGTCAAACATAAAAACACTCTTTTTCTTCGCGAAAGTAATTTTTAAACACTTGTTTTGGTTAACAGGGATGTTGTTATCTTTACAACATTCTGTTATGTTGTCCAAGTTCAGATTGTTACAGTTAATAAGTCACTTGAAAGGTACATTTTCAATTGTCAACGTAGAGTAGACATTTTTAGCGAAGAAGCAATACACGGTCGTTTACAAAAAGAGTAAAGATCAGTGATCCTAGATGGAACCCCTCTGGCGCTCTAGAAGGGACTGAAAATGAGATAGATCAAATTCCACTATATGTTATAATATATTGTTTTCTAATTAAGTAACTTGTCAAACAGTTAAAGAGATTTTCACAAATGCCAGATTGTACAAGTTTATGATTGAGAATATTGTATTTTACCTTATCAAATGCCTTTGATAAATCTATATAAATCACATCTACTTGTAGATGTTTGCTAAATGAGCTTTAAATGTAATTAACTTGTAACACAATCGGTTGAGGGAGTTATTGATCCGCCACTAAAGATATAAATCGTTTGAAGTAAAGATTTCAACAATTGGTTAACTGTACAAAGTTTTAATGCTTGGAATACATACCTTTTAGAAAATTAATATATTCATTTCAAATGTCACATATTTTTTACAGTGAAATAATAAATCATATTGGGGTTTAATGATCTGTTATGATCCTGCGACCGCAATAACTTTATCGTAATATTGTTTGGTGGTGGTGTAATTTAAAGCTAAGGGAAAGAAGAGAGTAGTTTCTATCACCCTTAGAATGAAACCTTTATAAATGAAAATGTGTGACTGGTTTAGTTATTCAGATCTATACAATGGAGTTAAGATTTCAATTGAGCTACACTTTCTTTTACAAAAAAATGCTTCAAAACATCAATCATCTGATTCTGTTCATATTATCCTAAATGTAATCAAAACTATCAAACATTTTGGTAGCCGACTTTTAACCTTTTTATAGAACTAGTCATTAGAATAACAATCTTCATACTATATAAACAAGTATATAGCCTTTTCTACTCAATATAATACTGTCTTTATGACGGTTTGTTGCAGTTGATGGTGAGCAAAATGCGAGTACGGCCACCACTGGTGTAGCTTCACTATCAGGCCAAGAAGGTCCATCTACAACTGGGCCAACATCCAGAAGAGCACAGTCTCCCTTTAGGATTAGAATAAAAAGAAAATTTCCTCTTGTATATGTGCTAATATCGTCAAAAAAGACAACTCTACAGGATGGCGAAAAAATTTTGATTAATAAGAAATACATGCAACTACATCCAACATATAGTAACTATGTAATATTGTCAGTCTCAAACACAATTCTGCAAAAACCCGATGATAAAGTATTCAGTGTATCAACTTCAGTGTACGTACATGACCCTTCTATCAGAAGACCACCGACGCTTTATCCGAGAAAAATTATCACCATTTAAACCTAAATTCATTCAATAAAAAAACTGCAATATCTTTTGGCAATCAACGATTGGACTCATTCAGAATAATTAAACACGAAATTCACGACAAAAAATTGGTAATTCCAGCATATAAAGTACTGAAATATTTAAGGTCGGATAAAAAAATGAGAATGAAGGAAATGAGTTGTGTACCAAATTTGTGGACTCTAATACATTTATGCCGACGATCCCCACAAATTTTCCCCAAACAAATACCATAAAAAATAATAGTTGAGAAAATTAATCCATTTATTATGAAAAAACTACACCGGAAAAAAAACCCGGAAACAGCGCGAGAGTCTTCCGCTTCCTGCTTCACCGCTAAGCTATAACTAACCTGAAACCCATAGCTAAACGGCAAAATTAAATGCCTCTTTCTAAATTGAATGTATACAGAAGAAGATGATTCACTATAATTAACTCTTTTGAATTGTGTTTAAATAACCTTTCTATCAGACATGTAAGGTTACAAGATGATCTACTTTTCTTGTATTTCTCTGGTTGGTATAGGTTTATGTTTAGTTGGCATATCGGTTTGACTTTATTATATAGTGTTTTTTCTGTGTTGTCATAATGTATGACATGGAGGCTGTCTCTGGTTTGCATGGAGCTAATTTTACTCTAGTTCAGACCAAGAAACCAGTTTACCTACTATCCTGTAAGAAATTGATTGTAGTGCTACACTGAAGGAAACTTCTGTTTTCCAATATTGCGCCGATGAGTAAGCTGTAAGCCAAAGTATGTAAACACCTTCAGGGAGCTTGTCGGTCTTTGACGTCTGTTAAACAGTGGAGTCCACTTCAAGTCAGGATAATATAGTGTGGATGGATACTCCCAGTCTTGATAATATAGTGTGGGTAGACATTCCCAATCATGATAATATAGTGTGGGTAGATACTCCCAATCATGATAATATAGTGTGGGTAGATACTCCCAATCATGATAGATCTGTGTATCAGGCCTTACTTTTTTTTTATACATTATTGGGCCAAAACAATGAACTATACTTTTCTAAGACAAATACAAACAATATCATCTTCCTTAAAATAATAACTAATCACACATTATTCATAGGTTGCTACTAGTAGTTTGTTTTTATAATAAAAACAATGATGCAAGATAAACAAAATATGAGGAATTACCAACAGAATTAGGGCCTAGCTAAATATATTCTTAGTCCTAGGCCAGATCTCTATGAATTGAAATTACCTCAAGAAATAAAATATATGTTTTGAGTTTTAGAAAAAGTTTGCTTTATTTTCTTGGTGGAACTTGGGAAAATTTCCTTAATACTTTGAATTTCAAGACGGTCATAATAATAAATCTCTAATCGCCTTGATCACAAACATTTATTGGTACCAACTGAAAATGAATTTATTCCTTTTGAAAGTGTAGATTAAAATAAATAAAAAAGTGGAGGAGCCGATGTTTGGCATTGGTGGTGAACGGTCGTGTTTTTGTTGTAATAGACCGTGACGTGTATAAGTGTGGTTGGGAACGGTGGATTCCGGAGACGAGGGTGATGTTGATTTGGCTCTAACAGAACTAGACTCTAATATTCGAGAAAATTCTCAAACTAGTACCATAGGTTTTAAATCGGGTCGTTCAAGATCACCATCTAATAATCAAATTATGAACAAAGCTAAATCTAGTATAGGGCGTGTTGCGGTCAAACCAACGGGACAGGCGTCAGCCAAAGTTCCCAAAGTAGCTAATGCCAAGGAGAGTCAAACTGGAACAATTGTTTCAGATGACAGTATACCAGTCGAAAAAGAGGATGTATTTAATGGTTCTAATCCAGGGCCTTACAAAATTAAATTTTCAAATACATCGGAATCAAACATTCAAAATCTGCACCCAATGAAAATAGGGTATAAGAGTGTAGCTAACATTTTTCCGTCAAGGAAAAACCAAATTGTTGTGGAATTGTTATGTATTAAGGAAGATAATAGTCTTATGGCAAATAGGGAACTGCATGATCTTATGAAGGTCTCCGTTGACAGGGTGGGTTGTAATGAACATAGGATAGGAGTTATTCATAATATTCCACTAGAGTTCTAGGAGGAATTTACTAAGGAAGAATTAGAGAGAGAAAGTGAATCTTCAATATTGCAGGTGCGACGTTTCTATAGGCGCAATCCTGTTACACTGGAGTGGTTTGATCCTACTGGTACAGTAGCGGTGACTTTCATGGGCAAAGACCTACCATCTTATGTTGTCATGTGTTTGTCTTGGGTGGTTTTGCACATCTCGCTGACAATTGTCGTAGTGGAGGGCATAGGTGCGCAAAGTGTGAAGGTGGTAATCTCATAGATGAATGTCTACAAGAAACCCCAAAATGTGTACATTGTGGGAGGGCACATTTGGTGACATACCGAACGTGTCCTGAGTGGATGCGACAGCGTCAAATTAAATATATAATGGCTCGTCGCAAATTGTCGTACTGGGAGGCTGGTCAGGCTGTGGACCGCAACTCTCCCTACAAGTCGTGCTATGCAACCAGGGGGGCTCAATTTGTCATGGACAATTCTCAATTCCCAAATATGCCAATACGGCCACGCAATGTAACGTCCTATGCGGCTACTCTTTTGAGTACCCCAGCACAAGTTGTTGGGGATATGGATATGGATTCGTCAGGAAGCTCTATCGAAGGAACATTAGATGATATCAAAGTAAGGGGGTGGAACAGATATCAAATTAAGGTAGTGGAACAGATTTCAAATTAGGGGGGTAGAACCGATGGTTTCCTAAAGTTGTACCGCTCCTAGTAACCGTGGCTTCCTCAGCACCAGGGGAGTTAGATCTGCCAAGTTTAGTGGCAACAATAACAGGGAAAATCCAAAAGTTGTTAAGGGATGTGCGTCGCTTTAATAGCCATAATCGTAGATCTGCTAGGATCAGAGCTGGTAGTGGTGTCCAAGGTAACCTTGTCTGAGTTAGGTGTATATATATTTGTGTGTGTGTGTGTTTATGGTTGGTCATATAAATATGATTTAATGGAATTCTAGAAGCATCAGGAACAAAAAAGCGGACCTTGAGCAATTAAGTTTTTCTCGTGATATCCATTTAGTAGCGTTAAGTGAAACTTGGCTCAGGTACCAGGATAGTTTAGTTATAATTAAATTCAAAATTCTTAGGTCGGCTAGACCTGCCCGAGCGGGAGGTGTTGCACTCTTAATTAGGTCGGATATTCAATCTGTTGAAATAACATCGGACAATTTTCAATATCCTTAGGGCTAAAAATATTTTCCGCAGGTAGGACATTTTCAGTTATATCTTTATACAACCCTACACCGGATAATTTTGATAATAATTTATGGGAACAATTTGTCGGAAGTCTACCGTCCCCGGTCATTATCTGCGCGGACATGATCGTGTTGTGGGGCTCCCCTTATACAGATAGTTGTGGGATAAAGTTTCATAAAACTTAAGCGGTGCTACCTCTTGTTATATTAAATACAGGGAAGTTTACGCGACTTAACAGACCTCCGTATCCTAACACGTGCCCAGATATTACTTTTGCATCCCCTAATTTTTCACCACACTTAACTTGGGATACGATTGGCGATTCCATGGGCAGTGATCATTTACCAATTATTTTGACAATAGAAGCTCAGGTCCCATATAACTATAAAACTGTTCCTCTGAATAGGTCACGCAACTATAAAAAAAGCAAATTGGGAATTATATTTGACAAAAGTGGAATTAACAGTTCAAAATGTAGCGGTGGACTGTGATCCTTTAGTACAATACGACAACTTTGTTAACGCTCTACAGAGCTCAGCTGATGCAGCAGTACCAACCTCAAATAATGGGGATCATAGGAGTGTTAACATTGCCCGTGGTGGACAGAATCATGTTCTAAAGCGATCACTCAAAGGAGGCTATCATATATTTTAAAACAAAATTTTAACCTGATAAAACTATTAAAGCTACTGTCGTACGTCAGTTGCTACGCGGCGAACTTTGCTACGTGCGAAACGTGATTCTTGGCGTTTATATTGCGAGTTTCTTTCCTCCGATTTATCTCTGACACAGATTTGGCATAAAATCAAATGGTTCAAGGGTATTGTTACAAACTTTGGGATTCCTACGGTTGACTTAGAGTCATGGGCAGAGTCATTCGCTTGTAGGGATACCGGATTCAGTTATGTGCCCCCAGTTGGAATTCCCCAATTTGGGTGTTCCTGAGCTCGATAAACGTTTTACTGTCAGTGAATTAAGGGCAGCGTTGAATCGAGTGCTACACACGGTGGTTGGCCCAGACAAATGTGTCCTATGGTATGTTGACAAAATTGTCGTCTGTTTCTCGACGAGCTCTGTTAGAGTTATTTAACATTCTGTGGGAGGAGGGGGTAATACCAACGGCATGGAAAATTTCCTTTCTGATTCCTATTCTAAAACCGGGTAAAAGCGCGGAGTAAACAAGCTCTTATCGGCCTATTGCACTCTCGTCCTGTTTTGGTAAAATCATGGAACACTTAGTTAAAGCCCGTTTAGAACGATTTCTGGAAATGAACGAACTCCTTAATCCTATGCAATTTGGGTTTAGAAAGGGACGTTCCACACTTAATAGCCTCTCTATTTTAGTTTCTGATATTCAAATTGCTCTATCACAAAACTCATATGTATCAGCTCTTTTCCTTGATATACAGGGTGCGTACGATAATGTCGAGCATTCTGTGTTTTTTTTAGTAACTTTTTAGCCTGTGTTGTTCTACCAAAATGTGTTATTGGCTAAGCTATTTATTTCAAAATAGATCATACATAGTAAAGATAGGACAAGCTAGAGCATCTCCTCGAACTCAACGAAGGGGCCTACCACAGGGATCAGTGCTCAGTCCTCTGTTAAATGCAGTCCATTCTAACGATATTGATAGCTCTTTTCCGGTTGGTATAACGACTCTACAGTATGCGGATGATGTGGTAATATACGTTCGGTCTTGTAACTTGTCAGAGTGGGTGGGTATGTTACAATCAGTGTTTCCTTGGCTTTCAAATTGGTTGACAGCCCACTTTTTGACTCTAAATGTATCAAATGTTGTGCGGTAATCTTCACCCGTCATAGAGTGAGAGATAACTTAATTAGACTAGTTTATGAAGGTCATCGAATTCAGGTACAGCCAATGGTGCGTTTTTTAGGAATTACACTAGACATGAAGGGATCTTGGATCCCTCATTTTTTGGAACTATCTGGAATATGTGACAGGTTTATAAATACTATGCAATCAGTGGTGGGTGCCTCTTGGAGAGCCCACCCATATACAATGCTACACATTTATCGTGGGTTTATACGTTCTCGATACGTTCTCGATGGGTGTTTTTTATATCACACTGCATCACGATCTACACTAGCAAAGCTGGATAGGATCCAATATGCGGCTATAAGACTGTGTCTGGGCGCTTGTTGTTACATCACCAACCAATGCACTCCTTACTGAAGCGGGAGAACTCCCGTTATTTCTTAGGCGCCGTCTGTTGGCGGACAAGTTTTTTTATTAAAGATTGTTCAACTTCTAGTTATCTGCAGCGCAGACTTTGGATCCTTACAAATTATGTTCAGACAAAACAATATTGGTTAAACAAAACATGCCCATCTTTGGTTGGAGAGTTTCTTGGGTTTGAATGAACTGCGTCAGTATATTTTTTCTCTTCCGTATCCTGTACAGTGTATCACTGGGGGGCATGATGTCCTTTGGGACGTACCAGTGGTGCTATATATTCCTGATTCAGGAGTAAACAGAGTTACCCTTCCGATCGAACAGAAGTTAAATGTAGTAAGGTATATGAAAGAAAGATGGAGTAGATACAGACTTATATTTACAGATGGTGCTAGGAGTGGAGGGGAGCCAGTCCTAGTCGGTGCGGCCTTCTATGACAGTAGTATTAATTATGGTCAGACATATAGACTACAATCCGACGCATCAATATTTACAGTTGAATTATTTGCTATCTTACAGGCATTGAATTATATCCTATCTTTACGTCCGCAGCTTGTAGTGATATTATACGTCTCCCGTAGCGCATTGGAGTCTATAAGTGGCTTGTCAAGCCCTCCATCACACCCATTGATAATTCAAATACTCGAAGAGTGCGCCTCTCTACGAGTTAGGGACTACGAATTGGGGTACCAATGGATTCCTTGTCACGTGGGTATAATGGGTATTGAGAGAGTAGATAGTTTGGCATCTAGTGTAAATTGACTTTCCATTGTACAGGAAATCCCGCTACCGTATAGCGACTTTATACAGAGGGTAAAACTCAGAAGTCAGGTTAAATGGAGCGATTGATGGGAGACCACATGCCAGCAAAAAGCAAAATGGTACCATGGTGTGTGTGGTACAAAATTAGTTACACCGTGGTTTTCAGAAGTTAAGGGCACTAGAAAGTTTATTTGTACAATAATCCGCCTTCGGCTCGTGCACTCCTACACTAAAGACCAACATTATTTGATGCGCGAGGTACCGTCCTAACACTGTGTGGCTTGCCACGTTCCTGAAACATTGGAACATATATTTATAACTTGCCCTGTACATCAGTTGGCACGGGTAAATTACATTCTTAATTATATTAGACTTTTCTTTAGTTAATGTATTACACTCAGACAACGTTACTTTGTATAGGAGGCTGTACAATTTCCTTCTAAGCATAAATATGTCGGTGTAGAGACGAACAAAATATGTCTTTCCGGTTATCTCGTAGACAAAATTCGTGTTGAGATAGGGATAGGTTTTGTGGGTCAGACTTGGATTGAACTCATAGAAACATCAAGAGAGCAGCATCGGGAGTGAATCGAATTCAAATATTCCTGGCTTATTGAAGAAAATATCTTCAGTGACATTGAAGAAAGAAAAAAAAGTGTTTTTTTCATTGTGTTTAGTTCACCTTTTGAAGTATTTCTTGAATATTGAAAATATTTTTTTAATATTTTAAAATTCACACACACACACATCTATTTCAGTTGTTTACTACATGAATCATTATGTTAAATTCAAATTCCTGTTAATGTGTAGGCTACTGGCTAGCGGTAGGGATGTTCGATCTTGGATCGATCTTTGCTAAAATTGATTCTTTGCCCTCGATTAATCGATCTTTGGATTGGTTCAAAGACCTCTATCTGATTCACGTATCGATTCTTTTCATAGCGAATTCAAAAAGATCGAAAGAAATTCAAACTTCGAAACGATTCAGAAAAAATTAATTTTGTTGGCTTTAGGAAATGTTCTTGTTGACTATTAGTACTAGAAAAATTTCGAAACCAAGTCTTGCAATCTTGGGCTCCTAATTAGTTATTATTTGTCTTTAGTTAGTAAAGTGAAGAGAATAATCCACTGATTTGCTCTTTTTACGTCAGGTTCTGTAAATGATCACCTCACGTTTTTATTCTGTAATATATTTATAGTGACGTGTCGGCCAAAAAGTCAATAGACATAGTTAGACGGTATTTAGTAAAAACCTAATTTGCCCCATGGAGTTTTAGTAGTTATAGAATGCTTACACCTACAATCTACACTTCCACCAAGCTAGTGATTCCCAAGTTTTGAGACACACCCTCCCACAAAGAGCTCTGAGGTTTCCTCAAGACGGATGCCAACAAGTATGATTAGTTTTAGTACAATCAATAGTTCTCGATCAATTAATTCCATCAAATAAGTTGTACTGAATTCAGTTTCTGAAAGATTAATTCGCTGTGACTGAGGAAAGAAAATAAGTGCGTCCTTCTCTGGGGTCTAGTGGTTATGTTTTTGTCTCCAATATAAAGCCTGATTTTCTTAAGAATCTTCTGGAAGCCCCTGGATCTCCAATCTCTCTTTTAATATGGAGGGCAAACACCTTTTTAAAAAAATACATAGTTTTACTAAATGCCTCCTTTCCCTTACATAAATATGGTTTTCCACCACCACTAATTGATTCTTCTCTTCGAGTAAAACATTTAAAGTGCTCTTCAAGTGCATGTGGCCTAAATCAGAATGTATTATTTCCAGCTTGTCTACAGTTTTTGGTTGTTCCCTAATGTGATAAAGTAGTCTTGTGAATTTTCCTCTAATACATATTTAACACTCACCAAGACTTTCATTGGTGTTGAAATGCAAATGGCGTCCCGTTTGCTTTAGCCCGTATAACGCATTCTTAAGCCGACAAACCTTTTCACCATTTTGTTTGCGTAGTTCTTCAAGCATTTTTTTTTACCTTTTTGAACATGGTGGAATCTTCACTAGCTTTTTCTTCAACCATGATGTTGCATAGGATTATTTCTAGAAATTCTGGCTTTTGTATAAATATTTTTTCGTCTATATCTCCATTAAGAAAAGCTGTTGAGACATCAAGTTGATTTATTTTTAGATTTTCTTCAACTGTTATCGCAAGAAGAGTTCTGATAGAGCTTAATCTGGCGACTGGGGCATACGTCTCTCCATAGTCGAGTCCTGGTCTTTGTGAGAACCCTCGAGCTACAAACGTGCTTTTCTCCACTCAAGATCACCATTTTGTTTATACTTATTTTTTAGTACCGTTTTAGAACTAATTTTATTTGCTCCATTTGGTTTCGTCACTAATTCCCAAGTATCATTTTTTATATGGGCCTTGATTTAATTTTTTATGGCTTCATGCCATTCTTCCGCATCTGGCCCTTCTAGAGCTTCCCTAATTTCACATAATGCTGACATGTCATATTCATTCGTCCAAGGGGGTGGTCTAATTGTATTTCTTGGTCTTAAACATTTCTGTCCTTCTTCCTCAACTTCTTCTTCATCTTCAAAGGTATCTTCAAATTCTTCGTTGTTTTCTTCTCTGTCATTTGCAACTACATTAAATTCTTCTAAGTGCTCGTCATTCCTTATTACTGAAATATCTTGACTGTTACTATTTTCTTTCCTTTTCTGTGTATTTGATTGTTGTTCACAGTATTCTTCAACAAATGGATTATCACTTGAGGGTTCTTGGTTAGAGTCATAGTAGAGCTTGTTAAATACTTTAACATCTCTCGCAATTGAGATATTTCTTTGGGATGGCACCCAAATACGATAGGCCTTTGATACTTCTGAGTATCCGACAAAAATGCCTTCTTTGGCTCTTGAATCAAATTTTCTTCTGCTGGGGTCCTTGTTGTACACGAACGCTTTGTATCCAAAAACTTGAAGATGATGAACTGAAGGTATCATGACCAGTCCACATTTGATATGGAGTTTCACCTTTCAGAATCCTGGATGGGCTGCGATTTAATAAATAATTTGCACAATAGATGACCTCAGCCCAAAATGAGTGGGGCAAATTTGATTCCAGTAGTAGAGGCATCTGACCTTATCTTGCAGTGACCTATTTTTTCGTTCAGCCAGTCCATTTTGCTGGGGTGATCTTACAGCGGAAAGACGTCTTCTAATTCCGCAATTTGATAAGAATTTGTAAAACTCCAAATTTATATATTCTACTCTTTCATTGTCACTCTGAAGATACTTAATCTTTTTTTCTGTCAGATTTTCTACTTCATTTTTCAATTCTTTAAAAGTATTTAAAACTTAATTTTTATTTTTCAGAAAATATACTCTGGTATAGCGAGTTCCCTCATCGGTAAAGGTAACAAAATATCTGGATCCTCCGGATGAAATAGTGTGCATGGGGCTTACAATCATCAGAATGTATTATTTCCAGCTTGTCTACAGTTTTTGGTTGTTCCCTAATGTGATAAGGTAGTCTGGTGAATTTTCCTCTAATAAATATTTCACACTCACCAAGACTTTGAAATTTTTGGTCAATTTCGGTACATGCAAAGTTTCAGGTAAATTTACTATTGAATCATGAACGAGCTGAATCTTGACTACACCAATACCTGAAATACTTGCAGTATGTTCCTCTGATGCAAGCTTGAGAATACCATGGTTATTTGGCTCAGAAAGTTTTGAAAATTTCGTTTGGTCATAGCACATGTGTGAGGTAGATCCATTATCCAAGCACCAAACATAATTCATGGGTGGTGATGGATGTAGGCCTATTGAAAGAAATTCTTCAATTTTGAAGGTGGATTCCCTTTTTTTGTTGAACCAGCAATCTTCAGTCTCTATGATTAGACTTTTTGCATCTTTGGCATTTTATGTTACTACTATTATTGTTATTTTGTTGACCTTGACCAGATCGAAAATATTTAAGATTTTGAACAGAATTAAAATTTTTACAATGGTGTTTATTAAATTTTTTAACAAAGATGCATCCTCATGCCTATCTTTGAGGTCATACTTGTATCTAGTATTTGATTCCTCCATAATCTTGATTTTTAATTCACTGGGAGTCGGTAAATTTTCCCTACTTTCAATTGCTATACGAACATTTTCGTAGGCAGGGGATAAGTTGTAGAGCATCATGATGCTCAACAAATCACCGTTTATCTCTATTCCCATATCTTGGAGCTTATCCACAGCATATGTGAACTCATTCAGGTGGGTACTCATATCATTGTTGTCCTTCATCTTGTGCAGAACGTGTCGTTTTAGTAATGTGGCTTTACGAGCAGGACCTCGACTTTGTTATACACTTTTCAATTTGTCCCATAATGACTTCGATGTGTCATAATTTTTCACCTGTTTCAGTTCGTTAGGGGATATTATCAATATTAGATCTAACCTTGCATGCGAGTCGTATTCCTGCCATTTCTTCTTATCTGCAGGTATTGATGTTTCACCACACACGTAATCCCAAAGTCCACTACAAATGCGGAGCGCTTTTGCCTGTATTTCCTATGTATCCTAATTATTTTTATTTAATGGCTCAATTTTATAATTAATGACGTTAACTGATGGAATTTCGAACACAATTTTGAGTCTAATCGAATCAGACGCTAGCCAACACGAACTGATAAAGTGTTGCAGACAAACGATCACGAATAACACTCAAAACTTCTGTTTAAACTTTCACTTGAACTTTAAAAACTTTCCTGGGCCCATAACCTATTGGAAATTGTATGAAAACATCAATTAACGGTTGTAATACAGTGTTCATGACTTAAATACAAATCAAAATTGTTCATGATGATTTTTACACTCTTGATCATGCAAAAAAAACACAGATCTATAAATAATTTGACAAAGAAAAGTAAAACAAAACACAGTGGAACATTTAGAAGGCAGTGTCTTTCTTCTTGTTTGTCAAGGTTCACCTACAAAATGCTCTATTGAGTGGACGGAATCACTCAAGTCCCAACAAGCACACAAAGAAAATTAGTTTCAAAAGGATATAATTAATAATTAAAAATGAGAAAATAAAGAAAATAACACACGTTGGAGATCAATTGAGAAGGAATAAAATAAACAAAAACAGGCTACAGCTAATTTATATATGTGTGGTGTCTGGATCCACCGGAAATTTGGAAAAAATTAACTTTAAAATGAAATGTAGGTTTTGGATAGCACTATGATGACTCTAATTTACGGTACCATAACTTCCATATTTGAAACTGCCACACGAGCACACATGGTGACGATTACACTCATAGGTGCCTACAACTAATCTACATAGGTGTGGTACCCGGATTAGCCAGATATTTGGAGTAAATTACCTTTAAATTGGAACGTGACTCTACTTTAAGGTGCCACAACTTCTATATTTGAAACTGTCACACGACCACACATGGTGGCGATTACACTCATAGGTGCCTAAAACTAATCTATATAGGTGTGGTACCTGGGTCTGCCGGATATTTGGAGTAAATCACCTTTGAAGTGGAACGTATATGTTACATAGCGCTATTATGACTCTAGTTTTAAGGTGCCACAATTTCTATATTTGAAACCGCCACACGAACACACATGGTGGTGATTACACTCAAATGTGGCTTTAACTTATCTTCATAGGTGTGGCACGGTAATATTCACTTAACTATTCTAAAATGTATATATATATTAAACATATTATATTAAAAGACCTAACATAAACTCTTCCTGTCGGCACTGACATTGACAATCGACATACTGCTACCTAATCTTCAGGTTTCATCTTGGTTTCATGTTGCCTAACTAATGTACAGTCAATACAAAAGTATGTGTCTTAAGATGTTTCATACAGTTGATAAAAAGAGAAAGCAAAAAAGTTATTTAATATTTTATAGTGAAATATTATGTAATTTGGGCAAAATTAGTGGTTCAACAAACATCATGTTAAAATTGGATACCAATAATAAAACTTATTTGATGTACTATGGGAAACTCTTGTAATTGTGTAATTTATTTAGTGATCTGTTTTGCCGCAATTAAAATTTATGTGACATTAAAAATGAACATAACATAATGGTGATTGATTTAGAAAATGTTGTTTGGAATGCAGGTCATATATTATATTACTGTAGTGTTATTTTATTTTAAATACTTTTAAATAGAATCCGAAATGTGATTTGCTTAGTAAGCAAGCTTTTCGATTTTGTTCTTAACAACAAATATTTTGTATTGAAAACGCATTTGAATGAAACATTTAAACCATTGAAGTCATTTTTACGTAGAAATCTGATACCGTTTTTGAAAAATGAGCTCTACGAGATCAAGTGTTTTAAATAGAAATAACACGTAAAACATGCCAGTCAATAAGGTCGATTCTCTTTTAGCTGGTGGAAAATAAAAAATAAAAGAATAACAAGGGCCGCGAAGCGAGTATTTACTCGAGTGTCTAGAAGAAGCAATACTAGCTCCGAAGTTCGAGTAACTGTTGCCATCTGCGAGTATGGAGTATCTGCGATCACTGATTTCTCAATCACCGATACTTTTGAGATCGAGTCACTGGGAGTAGCGGTGATCATTTGTAATCGGTGAAAAAATCACAGTCAGTGATTTATCGCCCATCTCTACTTCCAATATACAATGCCATAATTGCATTTACTAACCATGCATCCACACCATAATCCTTCACAACATTCCACAACATACTCCTATTCAGCCGATCATACACTTTCTCCAAATCTACATATTCACAGTACACTTTCTTCTTTACTGCCAAACATTTCTCAATCACTTGTTTTAACACAAATATCTGGTCCATGCATCCTCTTCCTGGCATGAAACCGTATTGCGCACCCCAATTATTGTCCTCAGTTTTTTCACGCATTATAATTCTTACATTCACTCTTACTGCCTTTACCTTTCTACAAAGGAACAACGACGGCATTCTTCCAATTATTAGGACTTTTGAAATTCCAGCACATACATTTAAAAGCTAAAATAATCTGGCAAAAAGTACCTAACTTCCACACTTTGGTATTTCACTTATAATCCCATCTACACCTACAGCTTTGTCATTCTTTAACACTTTAAAAATTTTAACACCTCAGACCTCCATCTCAGAGAGTATTTGGGTGTATGTGGACTATTTGTAAGAATGAGGTAGTATAGAAACAGACTAAGATGGCAGTGTATAAAAGTGTTAACGCCAACTTTACTGTATGGATATGAAATATGTATATATCAGGAGAAACCCAAGAGAAAGGTGAATGCAGTTGGAACGAGATATTTAACAAATTTATTTGAAAAATCTCATATAGACTGTCCATAATAAATGGATGCTGAAATATTCTGGTTTTAAAGTGAATCCAATGGTCAAACGGAAGAAGTGGGCCATATTAAATGTTGTAGAATGTATGAAAAAGAGGAAGAATTAAAAGTTTTTAATAATTAAAGGGAATGTATGAATATATGAAATTTGTCGAAGCGAGGGGAGTATGCAAGGATAGAGTATCATGAAGAAAATTAGAGTGGAGCAATAAGTACAAAGTTGTTTTTAACTTCTTGTCTTCCCCTTAAGGGGCAGTGTGACTAGGTATGTGTGTAAATTGTGATGTTACAGAGTTTTCATAAGGACCTTTTTTTTTTCCAGATACTAAGAGTACCTCGATAAACAAGGGTATTCTGGAGATGTCAAAGCTACGTTTTTATCGAGAATGAGCAGTTTAGTTGGTAGGAAGATAGCTAATCTTCAGCCCCACCGGTCTAAAAAATGAAGCTTCCCTGCTGATTAAAAATTATATGACTATTTAGGTATATTATAACACATTAGAACTATAAGAATTATAGCAAAATATATTTTTTATTAGATAGATAGTTTACTTTTGTGAAACTCAAGTAAAAAAACACATGAATTTTAATGTTTCAATCATAATGTGGAATTATAAGTCGGCATGGTTTGCCAATATAAAGGTTAGTTTCCTCACATAAATGATCTAACATTTTGCAGTCAAAAAAGAGCTTAGCATATTCTACTGGGGGTGTCTCCACATCAAAAAGGGTTGGTGTTATTATGAAAGGGTTTGCATCTTCACTATTATCACAGTCATTTTCATCACTTGATGCAAGATTGATCACTAAGCTCACTGTCATTTATATCTGACAAAATTTCCCGCACTCTTGTCATCGCTTTATTTGTAGCCATGTTGTTTACATTCTATGGAAACAAAAAGTCACATATTTTCATTCCAGTTGCCTGCTGCCATCTACAAAATATTCTGTAACACATAAACACGTAAAACATACTAAGTTGCGGTAAAATATATCGTAAATAACACTTGAGCAAATTTTGATTAGCGGAATATTCCGTAAATGACACAGGAAGGGTTAAAAACGCAGAAAGATCAAAGTATTAGTTTTTTTTGCAATAAATTGTTTAGTGACGACTAATGAAGTGAATAAACTTGTATTTAAAAAAATTGTAGAAAAATTATGTGCATAATTAACCTTTTATTCTTTATCATAGTTTCATAATGCACCTTTTATTCTTAATAATAGTTCCATAATGCACCTTTTATTCTTAATCATAATTACAAATTATAGCCATAATGCACCTATTATTCTTAATATTATTTTTAAAAAATACTAGATTAAATTCTCTTGTAAATATGTGTTTTTTTATCACTAGATCTCAATTCCATGATTTAAACTTGTGAACCAACACATACCATAGCAACCCAGAAAGAACCAACACGAACCTGAGTAAAATATCATAGCAACCCAGAAAGAACCAACATGAACCTGAGTAAAATATCATAGCAACCCAGAAAGAACCAACACGAACCTGAGTAAAATATCATAGCAACCCAGAAAGAACCAACA
>CABFWO010006250.1:0-36840 GCA_902155825.1 Timema genevievae | reverse complement strand
TAGTCTGACCACTCTCATATGAAACAATGCAATACACTAGAGATACCTGGTCACGGCGTTTGTGTCGCTAGTCTGACCACTCTCATGTGAAACAATGCAATACACTAGAGCGACCTGGTCACGGCGTTTGTGTCGCAGTGACCAAAACGTCAGTCTGTCACCGGTCTAAGTGCTTGCCTCAGGAGTCAAAACCCGATGTTCGTGGGTTCAAATCCAGCTGAGGGCGATGGATTTTTTGGGGGGCGATAAAAACCCGTAGTACAACTTCCTTCATGGGAAGTATAAAGCCCCGTCGGTTCCATATTTACTGTGGCATATAAAATAACCCTGGAAGGTATGTGAAAAACAACTTTCCTCACAAAATTGGTTGGCTCCTTCGCGATCGCTTATAGTAATTCATTGTGGAAGGCAATGGAGTACCACCACACTCCTTGAACTCCCCTAGTACAATAAATTTCTACCAGATGGAGCAGGCAGCACTAACCAGCCGAAGAGCTGAGAGCATGTAATAGTGAACACATACACCCACTTTTGGGTTTTGTTTTTTTTGGCGCTCGGGGTGAAGCATAAATCCCCACCCGCACGATGTACACTCCGTCTACCCTGAAAGGCAGCAAGCTTACCTTGACATACTACACTATGAGGTAGGAAGAACCTTTTATATACGACCAACTTTTGTTTTTAGTCAACAATGATAACTTTTTACTATATTATTCACAATCATCATCATCATGAACAGCTTCCTGCCACCGGCTGGGTCTGTTCGGTTCGGAACATAAGCCTCTTCACCGCCTCCTTTCCTCCCACCACCTCTCACTCTCCACCTTAGCTCAGTCTTCTCCTCTTTCCTCCACACTCCTCCTTACTCCCTTCAGCCATCTGTCCCTTGATCTTCCTCTCAGCTCCTACCCCCCACCTTCATATCCAACATCCTCCTGGACATCCTTTCTCTCTCTATTCTTCTCACATAGCCATACCACCTTAATCGTGCAATCTCTATCCTGTCAAATTTTGTCACACCGATCTTACTTCTCAGACATCTCATTTCACTCGCCTGCATTCTGGTCTGCCTCCCAACATTCCAACCCCTCGGTCACGTCTAGCGAGCCGGGCAGCGCCACAAAGTAGGGGAGTTCCTGTGGGGGTGAAGTACAGCGGAGACTGTGTGTGCCCCGTGATAGCTTCGGTAAGCCTTGCAGGAACCTTGGAAAGTGACGGCTGATGGGGCTCTGGTGGAACTACGATAGGCCTAGCAAGCCAGTAGTGGATGCAAAAATTGCTTTCAAAATATGAACAATTACTATATTATTATTGTTATTTTATAATATCTAGGTATCGAAAGTGGCATCTGCAAATTACATGACTTGAAGTATTAATACGTGGAAGTAGACCTAGACACTTTTTAGCTGTCAGATAAGGCTCTGCCTGTGAAAAGTGTATCTAGAATATTATTTGTAGGATGTTTGTTTTTCAAAATTGCAATCAGATGTGAACCTTTTAATAACTTTAATAATTAATCCTTGAGAAATTGTTTGTAAGCGTTCAGCTGTAGCCTATTAGGAAAGAGTAACCTGTGGTAATTTTTCTTCAATAATAAATTACTGTGGATTCACATGCACGCTAATTTAAAAAAAAAATTTAGGGGCCTATTTGAGGTATTTAAGGTGCACTTTCTGAAAAAACTGATCATATAGCACACTACCTCTAAATAACTTAAATCTAAAACAGATACATCACAATCCCCCGGACGTTAATTCTTCACTGTGAAAGGGGAACCCTTAATTTCCCAAATGAGAAAATTTTCCGGCCGTGCCGGTAATTGAACCCTGGTCCCTTAGCTCAATTGGCAGACGTGCTGCACCAGCTTAGCTTCAGGTGTCAGGACGTTCATCCTAAAAAACAAGAGCAGGGTGGAAACCTGGCCACGTGGCAAGTTCTAAACCCATACCAAGATTTCATCTCTCGGCGCGAGATGAAATTGTTTCAGCTTTGTCCATTATGCTCGGCAACATCTTCTCGAAGAGAGCTAATCACT
Organism: Timema genevievae; assembly: GCA_902155825.1. Taxonomy (NCBI): domain Eukaryota; kingdom Metazoa; phylum Arthropoda; class Insecta; order Phasmatodea; family Timematidae; genus Timema; species Timema genevievae. The sequence goes on along the minus strand of CABFWO010006250.1, from coordinate 34,805 downwards.
TTTTAAAAAAAATTACCGACTCAATCAGCGCACATGCGCCTACAAAGCGAGATACAAGCATACAACTGCGTCTAATGTTGCGGAAATCATTTGAAATAACTCGATGAATGGGAAGTGTGTCGTTCTTGTTCTGTTTTGTTTCACGATGCAATACAATAATTTGAAAAACATCCATCTTGATATTAATTTGTTCATCCACTGGCTAGAAAAATGTCGGTAATCTTTTGTTTCTAGTTTGTGTTGCAACGCATTATTGGGCACATAGATGTGTGGTATTGTGTGAATTGCTGCGCTCCTCAAGCAGATTCTGCTCTAATTTTTTAGGCGAAAGTGTGAAGCAAGCTTTACTGTCCCCTTTCAATATTTGTTTCTCCACTTAAGCCTCGGACACACAGATCACTACGCTATGGACGTACGTTACAATAGGTGTCCGCACAAAAAGCTACGCTGGGGTCGTTTTCCACCAGTCTTCATCAAAGATGGCGGTTGTTCATAGTGTACTGTGGGACTGTGATCATTCTGTTGATATTTTACTTTAACATTTGATCAAAGAGATAGTAGACAGTAGTAGTAGGCATGATTGTGTTTACTACCACTGTCTAATATGATTGATCTAATATGATCTCGTAGCAAGAGTAGCGTCCGATTCTGTCTGTGTGGCCAAGACATTAGCGGGCGAAATTACGTCAAGATTTAATAAGGTTGATTGAAAATTAAAACTCTGAGATATGAACACAATATTTTACTGAGAAAACACAGCTTCATGAAACAACTTTGATGAATTACAAAACTGCACAGCAGTCAAAATATTTACAGCAATTTTCAGATTGCTATCGTCATAAATTGAGTTAGGTTACACAGAGTTATACTTGAACCTAAAAAAAAAAATGTTCAAATAGGTAGCAATTGATAATTCTATTATGTTTTCAGAATATCAACTTATAATTAAGGTTATATTAAATATACTTGAGGAGGATAGTCCATATAATACAAGCGGTGTCAATCTATTTTAATTTTAAAGGAACAGTTTGTTTTTCTTTATAGCTATTTTTTTAAATAAATATATTAAAAAAAAGATTCAGTCTCTAATTTGCTTAAAAAATAATGCAGACTTACAGTAAGTTAAAAAAATAACTTTGATATTCCAACAGTACTTAAAACATTGTTGTTATGTAAACTACATTTTTTAAATGAGCACCTTTTTTTTTAACAAGCATTAAACAAAATGTTATTGTTATTTCAATAATTTATTACAAACTATGTGTAGGAAAAATGTTGGTCAACAACATATGACTGATATGAAATCATTTTTGAAAATAGTAACATGACACTTTGGTTGGGCAGTACTAATACAACAAAATTTAATAGAGAAATAAATCAAAATATAATTTGTGTCTCTTCTGATAAATATGAAAAAACACAATTATTTTTCGCTTCTTAGGAACACAGATTTATTCCATAATATATAGGTAAATTGTGTTAATTTAGATGTGGTTAAGTCGTGGGTAGATGAGTGTTTGACAAATGGTACAATCGATCTTATACTCCCAACCTTTTTAATCTTTTTTATATACTTTCCAAGTCGCCCATAAGTCTAGCACTTTCAAATATGAATTATAAAATTACAATTAATTACGACAAGAACGCATAATGTGAATACTCTACGGTTTCCATCCCAAACAATCAGTCTTAAGATTGAATTTAAATATTGTATTCACTTCATTAGGAAGCAAGTTAAATATACAATCTAGTCTTATTCGCCAAGTTCTTTCAGCTTCTTCAATAATATTCTATGTTCTAACTGGCTGTTGGTGAGTTTTTGTTGCAATTCTTGCACCACAAGCTCATGCAGTTTGCTCTTCTCTTGGTGCTCCAATTGGCAGGTGCTAAGTTTTTGTTGCAGGTTCATTATTGTCAACTTGTGCACTTTGCCATCCCAGTCGGACTTCTTCTTCAGATCTTGATATCTGAACTCTATCTCGGTGATCTTCATCTCGTGCTCTTTCTTCATTATATCTAACTGCATTTCCGTGATCTTCTCTTGATCACTCATCCTCTTTTCGTGCTCTCTCATGTTTGCCTCGTGTTCTTTCATTTTTGCCTTGTGTTCTTTCTTTAACTGTTCGAGAGTAAGCTCCATCACTCTGAAACGAGACTTTGTATAGTTACCGCTTGCCTCGGTTGGACTTGAAGTCTTGTCCTGCTCCTTTTCATCACAGGACCTCGCGTTGTCTTGTTGGGTAGAACGTTGGGTGGAACTTCGTTTACTGTCATGTGCTTGCCCGGCTGCAAGAGATACCGCTTTCTCTATTACGTGACCGCTTTGCTGTGCGTCGGATGGTTCCACGTTAGACTCGGTCTCAACACCATAATATGTTTCGGGAATAGGCGCACCGCCGTAACTGCTTCCTGATAACTCGTCGTGCCTGTAAGATTCCGTGGCACTAAAGTCGACAAAAGCCGTCTCGTAATGTTCTTGTTCGTTGTCGGAGACGTAAGGCTCTTCCTTGACGAATATTAGATCTTCCGATTCCACGAGAAGATTTTCTTGACTGGTTGACGGACCGTTAAGAGATCAACCCCGCTTCCTTTCCGGAAGACGATGGCTGCTGTGCATCTGAAAAGGGAATTAATAAAAAACATTAGGATCAAACAACTTAATGCCCAAATGGTTATACAGTAAGTTCTCGACTTTTACGCGATTAATTCGTTCAGAAATTTTTCGAGCTGCTCGAAACATCGCTTATCGCGTCGAATAGTAAATATGCAATATGCAATATGTAATATGCAATATGCAAATAATTAAAGCTAACCAGGCCCAGCTTATGAAAATAAAACCTCAAACAAAATTACGACACTATCAGCCGTGCGTCATATTTCTAGGGATGCCACATATTATTATGTTTAAAGTGGCGCTCGATTTACGGAGTTGCTAGGCGAAAGTCGGACTACTACAACCGCGTACCTAAGAAATCGTGTAAGTCGAGGACTTCCTGTACAAAAAAAATAAAAAACAGGGGAAAATAATAATAGCCTAAAACTCCCACACACCTATTTTTCCTTACCTAGAAACAGGAGCTTCCCCAGAACTGTATTGGGGGGAAGGAGAGGGAAGATTCTACCGATGAAGATAAAACATGATTACATACAAAGGTAAAAGAAGACAAAGAAAACATTATGAACCAAGCAATGTAGAATATTTTGAGTTAACTGCCCGCTATTTATCCGAGAAAGTAATAAAATTAGTACCTATCGGACATCAATTTCAAGGTCATCAATAAAAATGATACAACTACAATATGAAGCACACTATTTCCTCGTAATCCATGATATACACGGTTAAAAACAAATAAAGATAGTACATCGACAGACAAGAAAGTGTATTAACATCAAGAATTGGAAACTCTTGAAGAATTATGAAACAATTTTAGGCCACTCCTATTGAAACCAATTTAAGAAATCAGCATCTTGTTTCTCACCAGGAGCACGTTTGTAAATAATATTTTGTCGCCTTTTTTTTCTCCAAAAGTTATACCAATCTCTCAAAATACAACAAAACAGTCTCTCCCCATTCCCTTGGCGAGTAGTCCCGCTTTTTGCCGCATCAAGGGACCATCCAAGTGCTCATCTTGTTCGCGAAATTTAGTAAACTTAAGTTTTAACGCCAATTTCACTTTTGAACATCTTTCCTACTATAGTTCCTCCAGTTCAAGATTTTAATTCGTTTCCCTGCCCTCACATTATCATCTAGATTTTTTTTATATTTGTTTAGAATTGCACAAATGAGAGGCTACGAAACTTTCAACTACGCCGCTGCATTAAATCGGCTCGTCTTAGGTAATTTATCATAACGTTCTAATTCTAAAATAGCAGTTTTGTCACCAAGGAGCCTATTTTAAGGGCCTCACACTCGGTCAGTTCAGACTGACAGTTCGTAATGATCAGTCCGAACTGCCGTGTGTATGCAAGGAAGGCCGACTGATCAGTCCGAACTGATGGAATGATGGTCTGATGACTTTCCATCAAACCGGATTGTGGACTGGCCGTCCATCAGTCCGAACTGACCGTCCATCAGTCCGAACTGACCGTGTGTGGGGAGAGCGGGTGGGAGTTCAGTACAAACGATCAGTCCATCAGTCTGCTGCCGAGCGTCGTAGAGCAAACAGTGACCTTCTATCTCGTGTACTCCCATTTTGTGCACTCGGGAATTTCTACCTGAATCCGTCCCATCTCGTGTACTATCAATATTTAGGCGTTATTACTAAGTAAACAAGTTATTTTTGTTTGTCCCATCCCGTGTACTGAATTTAAAAAAATCTCTTAATATTTTGAATCGCTGGCGACTTTTATACTGGCGACTTTTTCACCCTTTAAGAAGTGGGTACAACTTCCATAAAACATACTTTCAAATTAACCAACTAGTTAACTAGGTTAGGTTAGGTTAGGTTAGGTTAGGCATGGACTTGATTAAAGGAGGGGAAGAGGGATTGAAGATGACACAGTGACGTGGACCTATACTATTTCACGCGAGGTGAATGCTTCACTCTAGAAGAAAGGAAGAGTGAGTGGAAAAGTCACGAGCGATTCAAGTCGTGAGTTATTCTTTCTTTATTGTTAAGTACACGAGATGGGAAAAACAAGTGCACGAGATGGGACTAATAAGAAGAATGTCTACTTAATAATACCTCACAAATATTTGGGTGCATGAGATGGGTCAAATTCAAGTAAAAATTTCCTAGTACACGAAGAGATGGGACCGGAGCAAACAGTATTGTTTGTAAGTCTCCTATGTTTACTTATACAATTCTTTAATGAGAAGGGAAGTTTTATTTTAAATGTTAATTTTTTGAATAAATTTATTTGTAATATGCATTCTTGCTTGTGCCTGTGAGAGTTTCAATGGCTTTCTGGTCTAAAAGACTTCCTTTTAGAATGTATTGATGCATGGCAAGAGCAAGAATGCTTGTGGAGTGTAAAAACCTAAGATTATTAATATGAGTATCCTCGCTTCAATACCCAATCCTTCACCCACATTTATTTTATTTTCCGTTCCCTCTTTTGTTTACGCTTTCTAACAATAAATACAATTGCAGTGCACAATGATTCATCCATTAAAGCCTAAAAAATACAAAAACATGTCCAGTACCAGACCAGCCACGCTCTATTTCAGACTAACCGTGTGTGGGCCCTTTAAGTAGCTGAGATATTGCTAATAATGTGGTTTAATATTGACAAAACCATTAAGAGCACAAGAGTTTGGTGTTTACTGGAAAGAAGACTAAACTATTTTCTATAATACATTATGTGGAATTGAAAACATAGTTTGAAAGTTGAAACTTTCCACTATGACAAGGCCAATAATCCACATATTGTGGTTGATCATTAAGAGCTATTAAGAGAATGGATATTTGATAGATAAATTACGTTAATGGCAGGGGGAGTCACAGCACACCCCTGCTTGTTCTCCTACTGACAGGTAGCTCCCACTATGGACGTTATAGAACCACTTGGTTTATGACGTTTAGTCTTTCCGATATATTATTCAAGCCCTTTTTAAGGGTGGATCTTTACGTTTCTTTTGCACCTCCGCTATCATAGCACATTATAAAACAAGGGTTAAAACTCTCCCAGTCAAATTAGTAGAGCCCGTTTCGGTGGCCGTATAGTCTAACGCGCTACTCTCATGTTAGACTAGACTGCCGAGGGTGGGGAGATCAGGGTTCGACCCCGGTCACGTGCACTGAGGGTGGTTTTCCCTAAATGGTTTTTACTCTCCTACCACGCAAATGTGGGTGCACTTTATCTAAATTAAACCTTCATAGTCCCTAACACTTTAGTTTGATTAGTACATAGGCGTACAAACCGAACGGGTAGTAAGATGCAGTGTTAACAAAAATTAGTACAGGCCTGTCTTTCACGAGACCGACAAACAAACGAACGAAGCAACAGTAGTGACTGCATCATGACGATGAGTGGTATTAATTAGGGGGGCTGCAACACAGACTCAGTGGCGCACTCAGAGTGGGGCAAGCGGGGCGTTTGCCCCTCCCAAAACAATAAATAATTTTAATAAGAACAAAAATTATGTGAAGTAGAGCACTGAGGACTTATCGAATGTAAAGGTTACATTTTAAGACAGTTTGATATTTTTTAAGTTTAATTTTAGCACCACGTCTTACTACTCATGCGGGTCATAGCTACGTTAATGTGTTAGAGATGGAGAAGGTTGAATTTAGAAGGAATGTACTCGCATTGGTGTGCAGGGAGATTGAAAAACCACTTAGGAAAAACCACCCTCAGTATATTCAACCTATATTCGAACCCTGATCTCCCCACCATCGCCAGTATTGCAAGATTCTATTGCAAGAGTGACACGTTAAAATACCATTCGACCACCGAATTGGGTCTGTAAAAAATTTCAATACTTTTCTAACAATACAATTATTTTAGGAATGTTACGATTAAGAATCAATTTTCATGAGTGTTTATACTATTTTCAGAATCTACTTACGTAAAATTTTGGACCATTCCTCCGGGTGGGTGAATTTGGGGTCTAACCCCCTCCCCCTCAAAGTAAAATAAAAGGAATGTGACATTTAAAGAAAACACCGTATTTAAGTCATATTTGTCAAAACATTTAATTAAAAATAACTAAAATTAGAAACAAAGAAAATGTAATACAGGCCTGTTTCATCGGCGTTGTAAATGTTATCCCCACTAAATCTCTTAAGCAACTCAGGTGGTTTTTCAGATTCCGATTGTTCAGCGCTGTCCTTCTCGCCGTGTGATTTTTTGTAACTAATGCCGTGTCTACATTTCCATCGAGACAACCAACCATCCGTAGCTTTAAAATTAACAAGACCTAGTTTTTTGGCCAGCTCCTCTGACTTGCATTTTAGCGTAGGCCCGCTTATGCGCACGCCTCCTTTAGATGCAACGGAAAACCATTGAATCAGAGCATCCTCGACGTTTGGATATTTGCCTTCCCTCTTTCGCCTCTGAGATGTTTTCTTGAAGCCCAGGCGTAATTTCCACTCCTCCCTAAGTTTATCTTGTTGCTGTAACAGTCGTGAAATGGTAGATTTTGGCACCTTAATCACCTCCGATAGCTGGCGATGACTACTATTAGGTTTATTTTTTATCTTGTCAAGAATAGAGATTTTTTCTGAAAGCGACAAATCTTTACGTGGCATCTTGACAGGGCTGAAGTCTTACCATGTACTGGAAAAAAAAAATCGGAGCTTTGTTTGATACAGTTTTAATAGGTTTTTTGTGTGACCCATTCTGGTTGTGTGCACGCATGCACGCACACGCACACACACACACACATACATACATACATATATACATACATACATACATACATACATACATACATACATACATACATACATACATACATACATACATAGATACATACATACATATATACATACATACATACATACACACATACATACATACATACATACATACACACATACATACATACATACATACATACATACATACATACATACATAATCACGCCGTTCACTTACAGTGTAGGCAAGAAACTGTGCATATAGTTTCAACTCCGTACTTATCCATCCTCACTTTCTCCACACTTGCCTCAGTGCACTAGTTGGGCTACGAGACCTCTTATCCCACTAACGCATACGTGAGTTGAGTCACTTTCAAAGACCAGGAGGATTATAAAAGATATATATTTATTAAAAGTTCCATAGCTTAGTTGGGTCACGTTCAACGACCAGGAGATTTATAAAATAACTATATAGAGCTGCTACAAGCATTATATTTAAAATCTGTGATTATTATATTTAAAATTCATTTTTAAAGAGTATTGATTGTGATTAACAAGACGATGTGTTTGTTTAGCTCACTCATCACTAATTTTCCCACTTCCCGAATAGCTAGAAGAATGAAATTTGGTAAAGTTATACACCAGAGGTTAATTAGGAAAAACTACGCAAATTTCAAAATGGGGCTCTAGGAATTGAGGGGACATTGAGGGGGGAGGTGGGTGTCTATATATAGAAGAAGCCTATTAGGCAAGGTAGAAAACTAATATTTGGCTTGCAGGTAGAGGTACCACTCCTTCAGATAATATAACAAGACTTATATTATGAAATTTCAAGCTCAGAGTTGGTATAATTGGGAAGCTCAAAATCAATTGAAACAATTACTTACAAGGGTGCTATAAAACTTAAACTCGGAAAAAAGGTGAAGGGAATAACTTCAAACAACCAAAAAAGCCTGATGATTTCCAATTTTAAAATAGGACTATGGGAAAAAGTGGGGCATAAATGGAAAGGGTGATATACAGAACCACACCAACAGTAAACTAACCTTCAACGAACTTTTACATTTATAGTTGTGGCAATGAAAACTTTAACCCCTTGCATCTCAACACACCATTTTTAGGTATAAGCTCTTCTTTTAGCTACCGCCTTAGTTTTATTTAGTGAAAAACCACATCGAACTTTATTTCTACCAAAAAATGTCATTCATCTTCATCAGCAGTTTCGAAACAGCATCGTGCCTGGCCACGTAAATGTTCTTTCATACCAAGGCAAAATCATCCGTTGTAATATCTTTTGCACGACGCTTTGCCGACTCAGAACGGATGAGTTTCGATGGTCTCTAACATAAATTTTCCTTTGCTCTTCGCTTTACACTATTACTTATAGCTTGTCTATATATGTTTTTCACCACTCCGTGAGTATGATTTGTATCACCCTCGATTATAACGTTACTGTGTATGTTGTCCGTGTACACTTTTGCTGAACACTTTTTGCTCAAACGTCTCCAGCGAGCTTTACCATCGGTAGCAGAATGAGCCATTGAAAATCTATTAATTTTTAGGTCAAGCGATTTTTTGCCCCTTTCACTCCACATAAACAAACCCTTCCATGTTTTAATTATGTAAATAAGGCACCGGAACATTATACTAAAAAAGTTATTTAGTTTATATTTATATGTTTATACACAATATTTTCAAGAATGAAATGAAAATTAGCTCAAACACGATGTGTAGACGCGGGTCAAAACAGGTATAATTAAGTGGCCCAACTGTAATGTGGGATTAACGTTACTCTTTTAACTCATGACCCAACTGTAATGGAGGATTAATACTAATCTTTTAAACTCAAAGCCCAACTGTAATGAGGGATTAATGCTACTATTTTAAACTCATAGCCCAACTGTAATGGGGGATTAACGTTACTGTTTTAAATGTAGGTCATAGCGCGTATGCGTAGCCCAGCTGTAATGTGCCCCCTTGCATACTCACTTCGCTTCAACAACATCCACACACCGAGTCATGCATGCTCTTTTATTCTTAAAACTCTTAATGTTTCTCTTTTTCACACATTCGTCTACCACGGTTAGCCACATCTTATATGGATACTAGTAGGCCTACGTAATATGTTAACATGTTAGAAATGAGGAATATTTAATTTAGGGGAGGTGTATCAGCATTTGTGTTGATGGGATCGTAAGAAACCATCTAAGGAAAAACACCCTCTGTACACTCAACCGGGATTCAAACCTCGATCTCTCGCTCACCGGCAGTCCCAGTCTATTGCGTGTGTGACGCCTCAGACCATTAGACCACCGAAGCGGGTTTAATCTACGAGTATGTTAGCCTAAAAGACGTTTACGTAATTATGTACCTGGTGTGATGGTAAACAATTGTAAACCGTTAGCAAAGTCTTTATCAGAGTCCGACTACCACGACACAGAGCCTCAACACAACCACACAACAGCAGCAAGACTTCTCGATAACTGACTCGGCTGCTAGTCCCGCATTATCTCTGTTACGAACGTGCGCGCCATCTACAAATGCTTCAATCACGACCTTCACTGCCCCAATTAAGCGGCGAGTTGGCCCAAATAAGGACCCGGGTGAGGGGGGATGACGACGACTCAGGCTAAACACTTGTTTTTGTTTCTGTTCTGCGCTATCCAAGAATCATTCCGTGCCAGAGCCATTCTTCACTCACATTTTAAGGCAGAGTCTGTGATGGACATGCGGCAATCGTCAGCCACATATGAACAATTAATATATTTATAGGTCTTTTTTTGTAATTTTGTATTTTATGTCATATTTTCTTGGTTTAAGACCATTCTGAGTGACTATTAGGCATTTTTTTAGAAGCCATTGTAAGGCATTTTTGAGCTATTTATAGGCATTTATATTTAACTAGCGGGCCCGACAGACGTTGTCCCGCCCGAACATTGCCTTTTCGTTTGGGTGGCATAATTGATTTTGATAGTAAAACAAATATTATGTGATCATCATAATTACAAATTCACAATGAACTCCAATTAGTGAGTTACACAAATATTAATTATAATCAATTATTAATATTATATTCATTATTATAAGTATTGGGGGGTGGTGGTGTGGGGGTAAAAATTTGGGGTTACATGTTTTGATATGCAAAAAATCTTAAAAAAAAAATTCCCTAAAAAATAAAATAAAATCCTAGAACCAGATTGCAGCGCCACCTACCGGGTCCAATTGTGAATCTAAACCATCCACGGACCCAATCAAACACACACAAAAAATTTCATCAAAATTGGTCCAGCCGTTTAGGAGGAGTTCAGTGACATACACACGTACAGAAGAATTATATATATTAAGAAGATAAGATATGTACATTTTTAAAGACTATTAATATTTTGTAAATGCGTAAATACTCATGTTTCACAAGGCGTAGGGAGGTTTTTCCAGGGAGAGAGGGGGCAACTTTGGCCAAGCCGTAAGCAGTACTAAAAAGAAAAAGGCAACATATAAACTTTACCTTTGCTTTAATATCCAGAAATTTAGGGGGGAAAGCGCTCTCCCCTGTGACCTGTCCCACTCTTACTACGCCCATGCAAGTGCTCAGAAAAATCTATCAAAATCTTGTTATTTTAAAACTAGTAAGTTAAATTAAAAAATTAACTCAAGGGAGTGTATTTCATGTTGTTAACGAGTATATTTTGCAACATTGCAAAGAACGCGCCTTTTTCATCTTATTTAAAAAAAAATCTAAACTAAATCAAGTTTTCTTGGATACAAAATTACAGAAAGAGCTAAACTAAGACTATTTTTTCTCTCTTATAAAAAATCTTAAACTTAAAAAAAATAATCTTGGATTAGCTGAAAACCTTTTTAGCACTTTCTTCTCAAATTCTTCTTTTTTTTCAATGCAGTTTTTCTGTGCACACTCAGTAAGCATAGCCCATTGTGACGACCCCTTGTCATCGCCGACCTTAGCCAGGTTTTTACTCTCCACAAAGTACTGAATGACCACTCTGCGGTAATAGTGGGTGTATGGCTGAGCAAGAGAGATGGGCGGAGCCTTTTTTGTGTTAGGGTAAAAGATTTCCGCCTCTTTTACTAGGCCTGCTAAGTTTAGCTTTTTGACTGCTCTTTGCTGAATTTCTATTTCTCTTGCCACATGCTGTACCATAGTTCAGCTTCGGAGTCAAAGTCTTGCAACTTATAAAAACTCAAGAACTGCTTGGCTTTCATCTTGAAGTCTCGAATGGTCATCTCCAACATAAAAAGCGGGTGTAGAGCCAAAAGTGAAAAAACAGGAAAGTGTTCTTCTGAGAACATTACATTTGTAAGAAAATAACGCGGCAGGTGTTCACCAAATACCATACCAGCTCTATCATTGTAGAATAATTTACATTCAATATTATTTAAAAAGATGTAAAAATACCAAGGAATAGTTTTAAATTATAAATAAAAGTAAAAGGCCTCATTAAATGAGGGTGTTTACTTTTTTACAAATTTGATTTTTGAGTTTGCGAATGCTAAAATGAACACAATGTAAATGTGATTCAATGTACAGTTTGATCAAATTATAGTAAGCGAAGAACTTAATAAAGGCATACTGTTGTGGTATGTGTTGCCATATTTAAGAGGTTCCAAAACCAATTATGTCCAAACTTAACTTTCCCCACGTACATTTTCTTTCTACTTTTAGTTAATTTATGTATTTTTATTTATTTGATTTGGGGGAGGGGATGAGGAGCAGCTGCCATGAAGTTTGTATTATCTTTGCTTGTTTAGTTGTAAAATACACATTTCTTGTGAGACATTGTAACTAGACTGGAGAGGGTCGCGTTGGGATGGGGTAGCTATTACTTCCGAGTTCTGAAGCCGATATTTGTAAATCAATACTATATTTAGCACGAAAGTTTAGTTTTTAAAGGTTTTTCATTATATAATTATATAGACTATGTTTTACTCTTAATTTGTAAAATCCTCCTTTGATTTAGTCATGTATATTCAGTCATTACGAGTTTTTGTTCATAATTCCGAACACTGGTTATTAGAAAAATTTAAAAAAATCACAGTATTGTGATGCGGGCTATCCCCGAGTTGAGTTAACCTCTGAAATATGATAATCTCTGATCACATCGCCTTCATCCCATTTATTTAAAATCGCCTTTACCTCTCCGTTTCGCGGGTAGTTTCCGTCTCTTTGCAGGCCTCGAGGGTCGATCGGGGAAGATCGACGGACAGGCATCATCGGTCAGTTTTGGGAATTTCCTGGGCACGATCAGAAGAGATCCGTTCTTTCTAATGGCGCGATCTTCCCGTTTAACGAAATGCTCGCCGAAATGGTCTATGCAAACGGCAGAAGAACTTCCTGGTATGAAACCGTCCCTTCGTATTGCACGTATCCACCGTTCACGACGATTGGGTTCCTTTGGGAATGAAAATGTGTTTATGTACTTCCCCTTTTGGGAATTATAATTAGCTCTACACCCAGGAACACAACACTTTCGAGGCATTTTTAGCTATTAAAATAAATAAATTATAGAGACTAGACTGTTACAGGATACTTTGTATACACAAATTGTTTTTAAAATTAAGAGCCCGTCTCAACCCCCCATAATAACTGGCTCCATCATGTAATGGTCAGTACACCTGGCTACGAGCCTAGGGGTACCGGGTTCGATTCCCGGCTGGTACCTTAGGTGTGTCTCCCATAAGGGGAATGTTCCAAACAATCACCAGGGTATTATGGTTAATTAGGCTTAAGTTAGATTAAGACTCACACCGGTTCCACAACTTCATGATCACTATCATGATTTCACTGCGGGTACGACGTGTAGACACCCTCCTATGGTGTACCCCGGGCAACGTTCTGTGCCACCAGCGCGCCTAGTAGTCTACACATAAGGTGCCCGAACCTGGATGTCAAAGTCCCTCCGGGTAATAGGCCTGTATGCCATATGATAAAAACAACAACAACCTAATAACACCTAACTTGTAGGTAATACAGCTTTAACCATACTTAACCTGTATGTAAACAACTCACAATGGCATTGAGACCAGGGAAACAGTTCTAGTATATTTTTTAAATAAACGGTACGGCGCATCTACAGATTTTCTAGCTACTCTGCCTAAAAAACGGAGATATTTGCTCAAAAATAGTAAAATATGAAGATGAAAAAAATATTATTGCAGAAACATTCCACCAAACAACATAAATGAAATAAATCAATTAATAATATATACACTTTTACAGAAAAGTAGAGAAAATAGGAATATTTCTGTCCACCAAACAGCATAACAATCAATTCCACACACCTCAATTTAAAAAAAATATTTGCCAAATATCTCAAACTATTAATTTTATACAAATGTATTTCAAATAAGACTTATTATTATTATTATTATTATTATTATTATTATTAGTAGTAGTAGTAGTAGTAGTAGTAGTGGTGGTAGTAGTAGTAGTAGTAGTAGTAGTAGTAGTAGTAGTGGTAGTAGTAGTAGTAGTAGTGGTAGTAGTAGTAGTAGTAGTAGTAGTAGTAGTAGTAGTGGTAGTAGTAGTAGTAGTAGTAGTAGTGGTGGTAGTAGTAGTAGTAGTAGTAGTAGTAGTAGTAGTAGTAGTAGTAGTAGTAGTAGTCAACTTTGCAATGACATAATATAAGTTATTTCGTACCCTAAAAGTAATTTTTATGATCAAATAAGATACGCCATTTTGTTTGTAATCTTAAACAGAGCCTAGATACAAACTTTAATAATAAACTCGTTAGAGAAAATCTATTCTTTCTCTTTTTACCCTTAAGAAAACTACTTGCCCTTAATTTTAGGGTTAGATATCTAATTCCAATAAACCCTCTGAGGAACCTTATGAAAACCCCGGATGAAAAGTTTCAACCCAGTCAGCAAAATTATTTCATTATTATTACTATTATTATCATTATCATCATCCCCACGTATTACTACCTGTTCAGGCCATACCCATAGTATAATTATTCTAATGGGGTAGGGATGAGGAAAGAAGCATTTTAGAGGTAATCTACCCGCATTTGTGTGGAAGGAGAGTGGGAAAAATTTAGGAAAACCACCCTCAGTAGACCCGACATAGATTCGAACCCAGATTTTCCTGTCATAAACAGGCCAGTCTAACACGAGTAGACCATTCTACCTCTGAAGCGGCTAGTAAAATTGTTTCAGTTCTAATTCCAAGTGACAGACTATACAGACATACAGACAGACAGCATTGCAAAAAGTACTTTTACGGTTTCATGGGGTCATTAAACGTAGACATCTATCAAAAGCTCGAGTTAGACTTTTTTTTTGACCATCACAACACTTATTCTAACCGAGGAGGGCAAAAAAGTATTAAAAACTAAAACAAAACTGAAAAATAATTATTTTAAAATTAAAAAGCTATAAAAGTGAACGGATCCCATTCCCAGTGCTGTCAAGCTATGACGTTTTCTAGTTTGAACGTAACCTCGTATCTAAAACCCCGGTTAGTCGGGCAAAAGACGGGCTCTTAAAGACCAATCACTAGTTCACTCTTGAGCATCTTATAAAAGCCTACACAGTAATGTATTTGCCCACAGGTGCATAATATATTTTAACACTAACTAATGAAACAGCGAGTGAACGAAATACACTGGTGAAATAAACCGAAACGACTCATTTCTCTATCGACTAGACTGGGGTGGTATCGTATGTAACGGCTGGCAACACTGTTTACCCAGCATTCCTTTTGATACAAGCCCCGCCGTGTGACGTCACAGCTCGCACCGGCCAAACAAACCAACGATCCCAAGCATTCAGGCCTAGTTTGTGAGTTGTGGCGGAAAGATTGAGAGGCTGGGAGAGGAAATCCCTCCTACCTGCAATAAACTTGCTCCCTCCCTTAGAATGAACTCCTCTCCCCCTTTATGTATTTATTTAACTTCCCTCTATAAAGATATTCTCGAATATGATAACACGGACTATTGATTAAATGACATCTACATATAACGTAAGCAGATATAAGTTCATAAATGTCAATCTTTCTCTTTACCTAGAGCAGGCGTGTCAAACTAGTTTGATTATAAGGGCCACATTGAAGATTAAAATCACTGAGAGGGCAGCATTTGATATATATATATATTACCTCGAGAACATCATATATATATATATTACCTCGAGAACATCATATATATATATATATTACCTCGAGAACATCATATATATATATTACCTCGAGAACATCATATATATATATATGATGTTCATATATATATATATGATGCATCATATATATATATATGATATATATATATATCATATATATATATATGATGTTCTCGTGTTAAACGGCTAAACTATGAGAAATGGTAATGGATCAAAAAAACTAACTCAAAATGTATTTTGGAGATTTGCTCGTTTTAGCTTCCTTTTCGTGCAAACAGTAGAAAAACTAAATAAAAACAGGACTTTCTGCAGAGGTCCTTGGCAATGGCTTAATATTAATCAATTTTCTTGGAAGGTAACTTTATTTTTACAACAATGGTGTGCCAATGTAACTTTAATAATTTATTGACTAATGTGTGCATGTAGGCCGATATATCTCGTGTGTTTAGTTCCTTTTTATGTGAGAAAACAACTGTTAACATATTATTATGTGGTGTTGCAATCAAGGCCGTAGTCAGGGNGCTTCTAGAACAGTTTTTTATTCAGAATTTTTTCTAGCCCCGTCAATTGGGGGATGGGCCCACCAAACCCCCCCTGAAATTATTGGCTGGCTACGGCCTTGGTTGCAATACTGGATAATAAAATGGCTGCGACGCGAATAAAACATCATACATAGCTTTGAGTCATAACAAACAGACAGTGAGTGACTTGAGGTTGAGCCACGCAAGACGGAACAAGTGCGATCCATTTTAGAACAAAGTAATTCGTTTTCAACTGGGATTCGACGCGGCAAGATGGACGTTGAGCTCCTGATCGCCGAAGTATTTGCCAGGCTGCAGGTTCCCACAAGTTTTTTGTTTGCTTCTCCAAAACATCCAGGACTTTACTGAGAATATTATCCATGGTCGCGGTTGGCATCCTTGTATACTCGACCAATCGTTACTCATGTCTCCTTAGCACGGGAAACAAATGGTGATATTCCCCATAATAGTCTGTCTTGACACACTTCATGGACTCACAAACCCCTTCATGGTTTTACACCTAAAATAAGAATTTTCAATAAGACGCACCCTACGTGATAGTTTCGACGACGCCAGAGAACTAGAAAAGTGCCGCCCCGCTCCGAGATGTGTGTTGAATGCCCGCTCTTTGTCGCGTGTAGACGCCTCGCTCCGCTCCTAATCTCGCTGCCCCGCCTCGCTGCTTGTGTCCACTTAACTTACCCTTACATAACTCCTCCTCGGGATCCGAAGCAAGTTTTTCTCTGCAGAGATTAAGTGGCCGTACACTGTACCTCTTCTTCCACCTGTCCAACCAACTCACACTTGCTATAAAATCCCCCTCACCCTCCTTCAGCTTGCTCCTAAAAAACCAATGTCTTCTCCTGTAAGCATCAGACCTGTTATTATCGGACTCCTCTTCTGCCCTTGCCGTGTAAACCGTAGCAACAACATCTCACTGGTTTTCTCGTAATCGGACTTCCTGATAGATTTCCGTTCCTGCGATATACCTTAAGAACATTTGTCAGAAAAAAAACTCTTCGATCTTTAACCTGTTCCTTCTCCAATGACCTACTGTCACTTCGCCAACATCCAGCTTAGACGCGCGTTTTTTAATCGTCTCTCCTTTATCAAGTCTCTTTAAGGCATCTAATTTTATTTGCATGGAAACGAGTCTCTTCTTCATTTTTTCACACATTATGAGTTTAGGGCGGGTGCTACATGGTAGAGTAATGGGACGCGTTACAGAAGTTTAGAAATCCCTCATCATTTAGGAAGTTGTTTGATATTTTTAAATATTATTTTCAATAAAATATAGGTGAAAATTATCAGCAGAATTCTGACAAGTTAAAAAGTTTAAATTTTGAGTTTAAAGTTGAAAAAATAAAAAATTCAACGACGATTTACGCGAAAATTGGTACTTCTGAGATTTAAGAAAAAGGTTAGAAACCTAGATCTAGCCTTCCTATATCAAATAAAGTCATGTTTTTATAGGGTCACAACAGACTATTTTAAGATTGTGTGAGATTGTTTTATAGGGCTTAATGTAACTTGTCACATATATTTTTAAAACACTTTAAATCTAAAATATTTTAAATGGGTAAAAACTTTCACCTACATTTTAGTAAAAAAAAAAATTAAAAAATATCAAACCACTTCATACATAATCCGGGATTTCTTTGAACGCCTACAACCCGCCTCGGTGGCGTAGTTGGCTAACGCGCCAGTCGTGTTGAGCCATACCACCAAGGACGGGGAGATCGAGGTTCGAATCTCGGTCGGGTGAACTGGGGGGTGGTTTTTCCTAAATGGTTTTCCACTCTCCCTCCACGCAAATGCGGGTTCACTTCCTCTAAATTCAACCTTCCCAATTCCTAATCCATTAGTGTAATTAGTACTTAAGCGTATAACCTGAACGGGTAGTAAGACGCGGTGCTAAATAAATAAAATAAAATTTAAACGCCTACAACACTTGTAAGTACTCTTACATGTTGCCCCCCAAAGAACCATTACAAACAATATAAACCAGAAAAATAAAGTTTAAACACAAACTATGTGAATATAAAAGCAGACATATTCGACACGGGTGGAGTCGTAGCTTACTATTATATTTTTATACACCTGATAGGAGGGAGGGGGAGGGATCAATTCCCGGAAAGGCAACATCAACCGACCCCTCCACTTATGTCGCAGCAAGCAACTAGATTACAAATATTTTTGTTTTTTGTTGACGAGCTCGGATTTAACGGAACCTCGAACTTTCGAAACTATATTAGAGTATTCTAAAGATTAGGATGTGACAAGGTTCTGTAGACCTATCTGAATAAGTTGAATTACGAATTAGAATATGTCCAAACTACTAAATACAATAAATTCTGCGACACAATCGTGCATACTTAGGGCCACTGTTTCAATGCCAGGTTTTGTCGAGGTTAAATTATAACCTGACCTTAAGATGTTTATTACCTGTGTCAATGAGGTTATCACATAGCCTGAGCTTAAACTTCAGGTTTGACTTACTCGAAGAAGGTGTAGAGGTTAGTGAGTAAACCTCAAGTTAATTACTGTAGAGAACAACATGGCCACCACTCTGTCAGCTGACTGTTTGAAACATTCCAATATGTGTTGATGGATTTAGTTAAGATAAAGTTTAATGATGCTATTTGATTCAGATTCAGATATTTATGATGAACAATATATAAACTTATAGTGATCGTTAGTATTAAACTAAATATTAATGCAAGATTCTTTGATGATTGAATAGGTAGGACCTTCTTGCAACTAATTGTCAACGCCTATGCTCTGTAGTGTAACACATTTCCCTTTTTTCTGTACTAATTTTACTCTACTTAGTAGTGTAATAGTTTTTCGAGAAAATTGTCAATGTTTTTCATAAAGGCATAGGCCTAGTTGTAATAAATAGGTATAGTGTGGTATCATAATTAAAGTTTCACTTGAAACCTGAACCCAGTTATTGAGGAAAAATTTTTCACACCCAGCTATGGAAGTCTGGTGCTTATTTAAAAATAAATAAAGTAGACCTAATGGCTTAAACAAATCAACACTAACAAATAAAATAATGATTCAGTAAAAAAAAAATTTACTTGAATTTTTTATTCCTTTTTCTAACACTTCATAAAGGCCAAGGTCCAGTTGTATTATATAGCCTACACTAGTTAAAGTTTCACTTAAAATCTGGGCTCAGTCATTGAAATTTTTTTTTCACAAACAGCTGTGGTAACCTATAAGGTAATGGTGCATAAAATCCTCTATATATGACACTTTTATTTATACAAAATAGCAAGTAATAAATTATTGTATACAATCATTTCCCTCACAAGGATACGGATAATCCAATGATACCTTACCCATAATTATTTGAAAACCTTTTTATATCTACAACTTTAAACAACTCAATAAAATCACAAAAAAACATAAATATTAAAATGATGTTCGAAATTTTAATTAAAGTTATCTAGGTTTAAGTTATTGGGTTACCAGGTTATTAAAGTATTAAAATATGCAATTAGTAATTTTTTTATTATTATAAACTATTCCAAACCGTCAAAACCTAATATTGCAAGCATTATTAACACGTTTTTCTTGAAATATTAAGATCCCGCTCAGCGATATGGCAATACCCCGCGACTCAAGTGAGTTTTGATTTAATTGTTTATCATAACAAATATTTTTGTTAATCTTGGTTTTAGCTCAAATCGATTCTCCGTATCCTTGTGAGTAGAAGGATGACGTTAAATTATTATTTATTTACTAGCTTGTATATATAAAAAAAGTGTCTTATATGTACTGGTTTTTGCGCACCCTCCTCACCCCGTTTTTAAACATTCTAGTTTATTACTAAGCAGGATAAAATAAATCATTACATCTATTAACTAGATTTAAAAAGAATAAAATAGTTTTTGGAGGAAATATTAGTAAAATATTAGTATATAATATATTAGTAAGATGTGTCTGAAACATGTAAAAGACTCGCAAATGTATTTAAAAATAAATTAGATAATGATTATTAACGCATTTCAGCATTCATTTAATCCAATTTCCACTAAAAATATTTTTGTTCAAGTGACATTTGAGTAAAAATATACTACCAGCCTCTCCATTCAACAAATTAACTCCAAGTCAACTAACCTCCAGATAAAAAGCCATTCAAACAGTAAACTACATTAACTTGAAGTTTTAACTCGAGGTTATATTAAAACTCAACTTAGTTAACTAGTACTTTAACCTGACATTGAAACAATGGCCCTTACTCGATTATTTTTTATTTCAAGGTATCTACGTGCACTTTCTGAACCTACTGATTATATCAGGTCTGACACGTGACCTCAGTCGGTAGCGTGTCTATTTACTGAGCTAATGGTCCCGGGTTCAATTCATGACATGGCCGAAAAATGTATCATTGTTGAAATGTGTATTTCCTCTTTTACAGCGAAGAATCAACGGGGCGGGGACTAGGTGTTGTGTCTGTTATAGATTTAAGCTAGTTAATAGGTCGTGTGCTGATATAATCTGTCGGTTCAAACAGTGCAAGTTAAATATCTCAAATAAATGAAAAAAAAAAGTACATCACAACACGATTTATAAACTAATTTAGATATAGAACAGACACAAACGAAAACAAAAATATTAGTCAACGTTCTCAGATGTTTTTAGGAAGTTCTTTAAAAAAAATCATAAATTTACTCAAGTATGCTGACCAATCGTTCCCGAAATTAGAATTTTAGTCCCGTATGTATAAGCCTAAATGGATAAAAAGGTTTTAGAATAGTCTAAAGCCATCATTATCGCAAGAGACTTAACTTACGATGACGGGTATCTCTGGGTTTGAATCCCGGTCGGGTGTATTAAGGGTATTTTTCAACTATGTGGTTTTACACTCCCTCCCACTCAATTGCGGGCACACTTCATCTAAATGCAACCTTCCTCATCTCTAACACATTAACGTAATTAGTACATATACGTACAACCTGAAAAGGTTGTAAGACGCAGCGACAATAAAAAAAACACAATATGGCCATCCTCAATGATAAGAGAACAAAACGGTCACTTTAATTCAGAGGTCCCGGCATTGCGTCGTCCGATCGATAAGTACCGCCGCTGCGCAATTCATCGTTCCTTACTCACCTATGAACTTAACTCCCGCCGGATGTTGTCTACACGAGCCGACAACCGTCCCGATAATGTCATTTCCTGTTATCCTGTATTTGGGCTTGGTTTCTTGATGCCAAACTAAATTTAAAATATTACTTCTGTTATTCTTTATATCATAAAACGTCGACTTTCCGATACCAAACTCATTGACTATGTCCTTTAACGGGATTCCGGATTCTATTCTGCTCAGTAGAGTCCTTTTCTCTTGCAAGCTTAACGTCTTGTACTTCCCTCTTTTGCTCATGATATACCAGAAGTGAGAAAACAATTTAAAAAAAATATCGGAACAAATGACCCGTGTGAACTGTGAAGACAACTCGAAAATGTGTTATTCCGAAAATCGCCGTAAACAATGTCGATAACAAAATACCAGACGCATTTCACCGGCTAGCGTTCGTTCCGAACTAACCTTGAACTCACAACGTTATGAGCAGCGCTGTATTGACAACTGAGGCGAAGGACGGTACTATCAGCACGAAAGGCGACAACCCAATTCGGAACGACTCCGAAATTTCCCGACAGTTCCAGAAAAGTCCCAATATTTCGATTAAAAAAAACTGTTCGCGTTAGGCTAAGTTACAAAGGAGTGACATTTTAATTGAATGAACAAGTATTATAAATGTTGAATAAATGCCTGTGAAGAAACAATTGAAATTAAATTTATTGATTATAACTACAATCCAATTTATATATAAAGAACTTGTTAGGATTTTTTTTAGCACCGTGTCTTACTATACGTTCGGGTTTTACGCATTTGTACTAATTACGCTAGCGAGTTTGTGATAATGAAGGGCGAATTTAGGGGAAGTGAACCTGATTTTGCGTAAAGGAATAATGGAGAAATATTTAGGGAAAATCAGCCTCATTAAACCCGACCGGGATTCGAACCCCAATCTACCCGTAATCGATAGTCTAGTACATTGCGAGAATGACGCCTTACACCATTAGATCAACGAAACGTGCAAACAAATATATCTGCGTTCAACATTGCTAACATTTTACTACATTATTGCTGTTATTTGATAGGTATTGATATCTATCAAGAGTGACAGCAGTGGATAATGTGACTTGGCGTATGAACACGTGAAAGTAGATCTAGTAACTTTTCTGTCAGATAAGTTTCTTCCCATGAAAAATTGGAATGAACATGGTCTTACATTTTACTATATTAATGTTGTTATTTGATAAGTATTGATAATATCTATCAATAGCGACAGCAATGGATGTGACTTGGCGTATGAACACGTGAAATTAGATCTAGTAACTTTTCTGTCAGGTAAGGTTCATCCCATAAAAGATTGGAATGAACATGCTCTTACATTTTACGGTTTGACATTCCACTATACATTAATAAAATTACCGATAACTAGTATTTAGAGCGGCTTCAGAACCCGGGGACCTAGGGGTGCTTGAAGCCCCCCTCCTACCCCCCCACCCATGTTTTTATTTTGGGTGGGCTAAGACTCTTATTTTATGCGTCTCCCATAGCCTCCTTTATTTTACATGTATTCAAAACTTATGTTTAGTTTTAAATTATTATTCAACTAACATAACAGATCAAACCAGGCAACTGCACAAATACGGGTTCATAACGTTCCTGGGTTCAGATGTCCGGCCGTAGGAGAACAAACAGGGGAGGAGGAAAATACAATTTGCGTTGTGACCCCCTTATTAAATTACACCATTCCAATCACAAATATCCATTCTACACTCCGTTATCAGCTATCTTTCGTTTTCCGAGTATTTATTTAGCTCTTAGTGATCAAACAGAATATGTGGATTATTTGACTTTCCAGAGGGGGAAATATCAACTTTCAAACAATGTTTACAAGTTATTTATTTATTATGTATTTATTTTTTCTGCCGAAGTTAATATGTAACGTCCTATCTTAACAATTAGCCAGGTTACAAAATGATAATTAAATTAATACATATTATTATTTTTAATTTAAAAGAACTTAGTATAAAATGAATGATTAAAATCAAGCAATTAAAAAAAGTCATACAAATCAACCACTTACAATTGATTATTATCTGATGAATTAATACAATTTTTAACTCATTCATTAAGTTAATAAATGTACCTACTTTGGTGGCCGCGTGGTCTATGGCGTCACTCTCATAAAAGACTTGACTGCCAATGACAAGGAGATTGGGATTTGAATCCCGATCGGGTGTAGCAAGTGTGGTTTTTTCTAAATGGTTTTCCACTTCACACAAATGCGGGTACGCCTCTAAATTCAACCTTCCTCGTTCCTAAAATCATTAGTGTAGTTGGTAAATGAATGCGTATAACCTGAACAGAAAGTAAGACGTGGTGCTCAGAAAAAAGTTAATAATCATTAATTAATGCTACAAAAATTCGATATAGGCCTGTACCTATGATTACGAACAATTAATTTTAGAAAAACCATACAGTCACACACACACATATTAATGTTGGCTTCATAGCTACTCAAGAGAAAATCTCAAAGCTATGTCTTATTTTTCATAAATGTAGGTAGTTCTATTATAGAAGATAGTTTTGTGTTCATTCCAATAAACACCAAACTCGCGTAAACTGCTAAAGATTATGTCAATATCCAACTTAACATCAAATTTGCAATATCTCATATATAACCCAATTTTCTTACAAATAGATTTCTGAAAGACCTTTTAATCCTACCAAAACCCTACTATATAACAGGATTATGATATAAAACAGCCTTCCAAATGGTTGGTTACTCGTAAGGAAGTCGGCCTTTACCTAGGCAAATGGATTTCCAACCTTTCTCGGGGTTTGACCCCAGTTTTTGTCTTTGAGAGCATCACGAGCCCTTGATAGCCTACACAAGCTCGAATCCTAGTTTTTGAATTTTTATTTTCATTGAATCTTACTACCCGTCCCGGCTATGCGCCTTTAATTACACTTGTTGGGTTGGGGGGTGAGATCACTGGACCTGAATTTGAATCCTTGAACTCATCACCGACAAAGCAAACGAGCCCACGCACTTGATTTTTTAACTAATATGAATTGCTTATTTTAATGACTATACGAATGCGACTAATCTAAAGATAATCAACGATCCCAGCGGGTATTTTGGAAGCTATGCTATCAGCGCCACTCGCCTGAACTCGAGACTAACTAGGTCAGCAAGTAACTGTCACAGTTGAGTAGTCAAAAGGAATCCAAACAGTCAGTGCCTGTAACTAGGCGGGTGCAACGAGAGTACAAGCACAGGGACCAGGACGAAGGGGGGTCCTGAAATGGAACTGACCAAAATAATTATATTTTCAAATTTTAAATTTCGCCACCGCGCTCTGGTGTGCGGTTCAGATGTCCGTGAACCGAGTGCGTCAAGTGGGGCCCAGACAGTCCATTACGCTATTTAGCGATTGGTCATTGCCTCCTCATTCAGTCCCTGGGCGCTCTCGACGCACTCTGCTCACCAACATCTGAATGACTCAATCGAAGAACAGATCGACGCGTCCTTAGAATCTACGAGCGTTGCTGATTTCCAAAAATCTACTGCAGATTAAGTATAAAAAAGATGTAAATATGTACGAGCTCCCATGTGCTTTAAGTTTGAAGCCTCAAAACTAATTTAAAACATTAAAACTGAAACGCTCCTTGATATTCTACAGGTCCTTCATGACTTCGTGATTAATTATGTTATATCCGATTATTTATTAAAAAAAATCTCTAATATTTCTCTCTTCCCGTTTCTACTGCTTCGTGGGAGAGAGTTTTGAATTGAGAGTTATTTAAGATCGTCTATCGGATGATAACAATTATCTAGCCTTTCCAGAGTTTCGATTGAATATAATTTCGATAAAGATATTAATTATGATTATGTAACCAATGAATTTGTTGAAATGAAAGCCAGAAAAGTGCAATTAAAATAATTATATTCATAAATACACATGCATGATCTTGTATATTTTTTGTGTGCACAAAAATTATTTATAAACTCATTATATCAGTTTGGTTTCATTATTATCCCCACCCCCCCCAAAAAATAAAGGGACCCAAAAATAAAACCTTGCACAGGGTACATGAAAAGCTAGTTACGATACTGTAAACATTAAACTGACAGTTTTTATAATTTTGACCGTTTACAGTTCTATTTGAATTTTATATATTCCTACAATAATAATAAAAAAAAAGGAAATATAAAGTTATAACCATAACAAACATCGCAACCCCCAGGCTGGAAACTGCTGACCCAGGCACGATGATGTTCCTAACTCACCAGTAAGGGCCGCGGACCCTGGTTTAGACCCGACCCTAGGTCTATCCAGGATCACCAACCTCAGGTTGTTCTTGACGTGCAGCGCAGAGGTCTCGTGTTTCTTTATCCTCTCGCTCAGATGGTTCAGGTCTACCATACCTGACCTGGTCCAGCTGTACTCCCCACCGAACAGGACGCAGGGGAAGCAGAACAGCGCGTGCCTAACGTCGCAACCGCACAGCCATTTGTACCGGGTGTAAGTATCCAAATTGAACTTCCTGGTGAACTGACGAGTCCTCGTCTTGGCCAACTGCGTCAGGTTTATGTGCGGCGTGGGTCTGCCCATACTTTTTGATCGCCAGTTTCTCTTCTAAGGTATAGAAAGAGAATTGTTTACGTAACAACTGATCTATAGAATTCATTCTTTTTTGGAGATCAACTCTACGGTTTTTATATATATTCAGTACTCCACAGCCGTTTCCCTGACGCGCCGAGAGATTTACAAATAACGTTCACAACCGTTTATTCCGCTCTTGTTCTGTTGCTCTCGGGGTCGGACAGTCGCGTCACCGCTGCGAGTCAGTAGTGCGCATGCGTCGAACGTTCATTGAACCATTCGTGGCCGAAGTCGACTATTGTATTAGGGGTGTACAAGATAACCAACTACAACGCGACTCACACAATAATTCTTATTTTAAACATTGGTTTTCTCTATTCTATAAACTACAATACATTCTACAAACCGCATTCCACAAACTAACTCACAATCTACGCTACATTCTACAGACTAGATTACTTTCCACTAAATGCACTACATTTTACAAACTATAGCACACTATATATACAAACTAAACTACTTTCCACAAACTATACTAAATTCTACATTAATATATACCAATCTACAAATTACACATCATACAAACTACTACAATATATTCTATAAACTACATTACATTCCACAAACTATACTAAATTCTACATTAATATGTCACACGCTACAAATTTTACATAATAAAACGACAATACATTATATAAACCACACAATATTCCACAACTACATTATATTCTACAAAATATACATTTTACAAATTACAACGCAATTTATCAACTACAATACTCAGTAGACCATCACTCTTTTAACCCCGCTTTTACTCGAATCTAGCTCGTACCCCCAATTATCAAAACCTTTTCGAGGACCGGTGAATTTAATCCTGAACTCTTCGCAAGCAAATATCGCCGGTTTGTTCTGCCACTAAAATCTAACGTTGCTCTCGGCTACACTGAATTCTATTGCAGAGTCCCTATTGCCGTGTGTTTAGGCATGAACGATAACTTTACGCTTGAACTTGGCTTCATACGACAGCCTCCGCCTCATGCCGTCCATCTTACGTTCATTTAGGGTTACCAACTCTATAGTCTCTAGCGATAGTAACGAACCTGAAATGGGTTGTATTTGGTGCAACAAGATCCTAAATATTCTAGAAAATATATCTACAATAGAAGCCCCACAGTGGCGTGTCGTGGAGTGTTGCAAGGGAAGCAGACCTAGTTAAAACTGTACCTGTGATGTGTTCTCGTCCACTTGAGTGCTATTTGACCCATTAAACATATATATGCTTGCTCTGAGGTATTCCCCTCGATACCTGACCAGCGAGTGTTCTACTGAGGGGTGTGAATAATTTACAGGTACAGTTTAAACTAATACTGCCCACCCTGGCAACACTTCACGATACGCCACTGAAGCCCAATATAGCGTGGTTCTCGGGGAACATTGCTTCACCCCCGCGTTATTGCGTAGGGATGTAGCGAACGCAAAAAACACAAAAAAAAAAACCAGTGTTTTGCAGTTTTTACAACAAAACAATTATTTGGCACAAAAAAAAAGTTGCTTTATTACAAACATAGAATTTAACATTATTAACATGGTGATATAATAATAATAATAATAATAATAATAATATTTAGCACCGCGTCTTACTACCCATTCGGGTTATACGCTTAAGTACTAATTACGCTAATGGATTAGGAATTGGGAGGGTGAATTTAGAGGAAGCGAACCCGCATTTGCGTGGAGGGAGAGTGGAAAACCATTTAGGAAAAACCCCCCCAGTTCACCCGACCGAGATTCAAACCTCGATCTCCCCATCCTCGGCGGTCGAGCTCAACACGACTAGCGCGTTAGCCAACTACGCCACCGAGGCGGGTATGGTGATATCAACCGTTCTTGAATATCTGTCATGAGCAGAGATGACAAACTTTTTAAATGAAGAGAAAAAGTTGTAATTCTATTCCATGACACCCTCGACAGATATTCAAGATTAAATTTTTTTTTGTACTGAAGCAATATTTGATTTATTTTGACCAAAAAAAGAAGTTTTGCAACTGCAACTGCAAAAGTGCAAAATAAAAAGCAATGGCCTTTTATCGCGTCCCCTCCATCCCTACCGGGGGCTGCCTCTTTAGCGAGAAATTGACGTCCAGCTCTAGCGCAATATTTTTTAACTCTACGATGCGTTATTTCAAAATATAGTTCACGCCAAAATAAAGTCGAAAAATTCCAACATAGCTCTTTTTTTCTTAACAACTCTATAGTTTGAATTTTATTAATATAAAATAAAAGTGTTAAAATGTGAAATTAGCTCATTTTCAACGAATTAGCATATTAGCGAAGCTATTGTACGAAACGACTAAAGTGTATCTCCTCGGAAGAGTATCTCTTTCGACACTTTGCATACAAACAGGACAAATGAAAATCTTGAATTTTATCACCTTTAATAATTGGAACTATATCTGCACTCCACCTACGCTGGAAGTTAGTAGTCTTACTGTGACGGACTACACTATGTTCCTTAGCTATACCATAGTAGAATAATGCAAGGAAGTTTTTCTATACCGTGATGTTTCGTAGGAAGCCCGTCAGCGTGGAAGGTTGTTTATCCTACCAAAATACTACTTTACAGTAGGATTCTGGTACAAGATAAGGCCTTCCCTAATGGGCGTCATATTAAAAACTAGGTTATACATTAAGAGTTTAATCGAAAAGTACTTATGGGGGGTTTACACGATGCGTGAAATCATGCTCTTTAGCATGCTCATTGTGAGCATGCGGACGGAGCATGCTAGGGATCCTATAAAGAGCACGTCTCAAGAGCGCAGATCCAAAGTCAAGCAGATTGCATTGTTGTCCTGTGATGATGTAATAGAAGAAGACGCGAGGAAAAAAACCCAGTTTTTATGCCAAAACTTTTTTTACTAAAATAAATAAAATATTGCTCCAGTACAAACATAGAATTTAATTTTCTTTACATGGTGACCTCAAAATTTCTTTAATATCTGTCAAGGGTGTTCTGGACAACTTTTTCTCTTCATTTAAACAGTTTCTCATATAATTCCGCTATTATCATGATGGATATTCAGGAACCGTTTATACATGTGAAGAAAATTAAACCCTACGTTTGTACTGGAGCAATATATGATTTATTTTGGCCGAAAAATGTTTTGACACCAAAACTGCAAAAACACTGGCATTTTATGGCGTCTCCTTCCATCCCACCTTAAATTTGTAGCCTTACGTGAAGGTGAACCAGATCTCTGGGCTTCATTTTCTGAAAATTACAAAATCACTAACTAGTAGTTGGCAGAAAACAGCTTTATTGGTAGGATCCATATTTCATTTGCCAAAAAACACACAACTCCCGTCAGGCGAGATGCAAAAATTGAACTGGCCACATTTTAGCATGTTCTTTACCTTGTACGTGTAAACACTCGGAGCACAACTGTGAGTATGCTCCTTCCGTGCTAGCCAAGGAGCATGCTCATGATACACTTGCATGCTCTTTGGCTAGCACGACTTCACGCATCGTGTAAACCAAACACTCGAATGTAGGTACATTTCCTCTAAATTCTACTCCATTAGCGTAATCGGAACGACTGGACCGGTGTGTAAAACAACAACACATACACGCACCTTGAGCCGCTACGTTTTGCCAGCCAGCCCTTTTCTTGAAGCGACTGTACCATCCTTTGCTGGCGTGCTGGCGTTGAACGTCTCGTCTTTCGCCGCACCCCCGCGTCGCTCCTTGATCGCCTCAAAGACGGACAGAGCCTTCGCCGAAATCTCCGCTTGGTCCGGAGGCCTGTGGACCGTTTGCGTCTGTTGGTTGACCCACGCGATCAAAATCTTCTCGACCTCAGGGATCAACCCTTCTCTCCTCCTCACGACGGTAGACTGCATCGGAACAGCGCTATTCACCTGCTCCAGGTACTTCTCTCTCTCCTTCAAGATGCTGCTAACGCTCGAATGCGACATTCCGAACGCGGCCGCGAGTTTGCTCACTTTCATCCCGGAGTCGTGGAGGTTCAACATTTTATGTTTCACTTCTAACGTTATGGCTTTTCTCGACCTTTTAGATGGGCCGGTATTCCTCGCGGCGTCGCTTTTCCTCTTCGAGGACATTTTATTCGAGACGGCAGGATTTCGAATAATGATAAAGAGGTGAAATTGTTGTTCTCTCTTGGAGCGCAGACCGCATAGAGACTGGTTTTCAGTCGTCGGCTGACTCGGCGATATAGCTGTTGCGTCACACAAGGTCGTAACTCGTGGTGCGGTCGTAAGAGCGAGTCTGGTCGTTAGAGGGGGAGTGCTTACAGAATGTTGAGGGGGAGGGGGTCCTAGTGTAGGCCTACAGATTACACTACATTCCACAATATACTACACTACATACTACACAATTTATCCTACAATCCACAAAAACTACACTACATTCCACAATATACTACACTACATTCCACAACATACTACACTATATACTACACATTCCAAAACATACTACACATTCCAAAACATACTACACATACCAAAACATACTACACAATTTATCCTACAATCCACAAATACTACACTACATTCCATAATATACTACACAATATATACTACATTCCACAATATATAATACATTCAACAACATACTATACTACATTCCATAATATACTAATCAATATATCCTACATTTCACAGCATATTAGCCTACTCTACATTCCACAATATAAGGTATACAGAAAGGCGAATCAAATCAATTTTTCTCCAGTGACAAAAAAAGTTAACAAAGACAAGTGTTATTAGTAAGTTTTATTAGTATATCTTAATCTAATCACCTCTGGCTAGGAATTTATCCAATAAAATAATAATACATAAGTTTCTCTTTCCACAGTGAAATAATCAAGAGATGGGAACTACCCGACTCGCTCCAAAATTGGGGGAGAAGCGCATCACAAGTTAAATGTTAAACGCACACTCTTTCAAATAAACTCTACATACTTTAAATATTAGAGCAGGTTTTTGTTATGTAATTTATAATTATAAAACAACTATTTTATCAAGCAAGTAACATTTACCCTGTTTACAACGTGATCGGCACAAATATTTGAGTATTTGTACTTTGCTGCACAATACATATTCTACACATTTCAATGTTTTCTGGGGTCATTGCTTGCCGCTTGTCAGATAGAATGAGTTATACTTATAACCTGAAAATGACCTTACCACATAACAGAATGTCAGTGGGCTTATTTTAACAGATGAATTTTTTGGGGAGAAATGTCCCCAGGGAGGATCTACATAATTTCCTTTAAGAACATGGCTTACACTGACAAACGTTGACTATCTTAAATTTCTTAGTAGAAAGACTTTCCCAATTTTTGCCTAGCACAGCACTTAGATTTTCAATTTTGTGTTTTCCATTATACTCATTGATTCTTTTAATGGAAATTCAGTCGTTTGATACTCTCAACCAGCCGAAATTTCTCCAGATATATGCGGCTAAACAGGTAACTTTTGGATCACTGAATGTATTTCCAGAGTCACGCACAGATATCGCACACCAGCGGGCGAACATATCTACGACTGACTTCACAGCTCCAAAATGTTTATACTTCACTGTAGAAGTTGGCTGCTTCCATACATGTTCCTAGATCAGCATTCTTATCTTTTTGGAAAATTCTTAGAAAATCCATCACAAGGCTCATTTTGAGCAGTTTATTGTGGGGGGGCGGAGACATATACTTATAAGGAAAACCCTTAACTACGTGAGCTGAATTTTACCCTTTACAATAGTTCATTGGCACATTCCTTTCGGCTGTAATATGACTAATATCCAACCAAACAATGTTTAAAAATATAACAATTTGCAATAGTAGACAAATATAGTCGAAAATGACAAATCATGTAGTTTTATGTAAAATCGTGTGATATATGTAAAAGTGTCAAAATATGTAAAATGAAAAATCTAATACAATAACCCTGATATGGTGATTTGTAAAAAATTATATTTTCTGAGCATCTAAATGGCGAAGAACAGAATAACTCATGTATTTACATGGGAATCCCAGATCTATTATTTAGATAAAATAGTTTATTCAACATATATTTCGCAAATAAAATGTCCATTTTTACCCTTTCTGTCAGCACAGTTCTCGTGGCACCACATTGTAAAAGTCTTTAACCATTTATTCCTGCATGCCATTAATTCTTGCTCTAGATGAACCTTCTGATGTTCTTATGGCTATGTTTTTGTTTCTAGGCATGAATCTGTGAAACCAGACCTCTCCTGCAGTCTTTCTCTGGATTCACACGCTCACCGAAAAACAAGCGCAGAACAAAAAACGGGGTCACGTGACGAGCTCTAAACCAATCACAAGATTTCCGCCTCATCGACGCGAGCTGTTCTGCTAAAGTTCAACTCATCTCTACTTTATCCGCTCTGCCTAAGATCTTCGGCACGGGAGAACCAATCAAATCTCAAAACCAATCATCTCGAATCAGTGCGCATGCGCTGTACATACAGCCAGAAGCAAGCAAACAACTTCGTTGGCGTTTCTGAGAAGATTTGAAAAACCCGTTAATGGAAAGCGTGTGTATTGATGTATTGGATTGTGCCCCACATAGCATTATGCTTTTAATGATTTAAAATATATTTCGATCCACTAGAGAATGTTGATGGCCAGCTGTTTTAAGTTTGCATTGCAATACATCAAGGGTCAACATACAGCGTGTTAATTGCTGTGTAGCTCAGGCAGATTATGATCTCTATTTTCGGCGAACATGTGAATCAAGTTTTAACCTCGCTAATGAAACTGTGTTTTAAATTATTATGGCGTACACCTTAATCAAATGCATGCTTGCGTACGCTCTTTGGCGTATTACCGAATCCACGATTAGCGAGGTCAGCAAACTTTTTCTCGGCCGCTACATGTATATGACAGGCTATACACCACGATGTTTGATAAATCTTCCGGTGGAAGCAACTCGCCTCTGTAAAGTTGTATATGTAACTTCATAGCATTCAGCAGCTCAACGTAGAGTAATTTCACGAGACCTTACGTTCCGCACGGCTTCATTAATTATTTCATGGGACCACTACCCACTAGACGATTTACGATCATAAGTGCGAACCATCTGGGGAAAGAAAAAGCAAGCAGTTTTAATATCGTTAAAACGTTGAAAAACTTAATCAGGGTGTTCAGCTAAACTATATTTTAAAATTCCCTAATTTTTCCAGAGTCAATTTCCAACTTTTCCAGTCATTACAATATATATTACAAGTTATTTTTATGAAGATCGCAATTTAATGCAATAATCATTTTTAGAGACACATACACAAATTACACATCCTGAAATTCTGTCATTCAATGAAGGGACTATTCCTAAAGCAATGGGCTGTTGGCCGTTGGGTGGTGCGATCTAAGTTAGATTTCAGTCAGATCATATTGAGACATTAGATCACCTTACACCAGTTCAGTTTAAAATTGTTGTAAGACCCATTCCTTTTTAGTTTATTCTTCCTATAACGTAATCGAATTCACGCGCATGCGCATAATCATGACTAAACTTTGGCCGAATATGTGCAGTAGAGGGGTGAACAGATGGCACGAGAATTACATGTTGATTTTAAGAATTGATTATTATACTCAACAGGGATAAAATTGGGTTAATTTAGGCCAGATTAGCAGTGCGTATTATATGGAAGAAAAATGTAATGTTTACTATTGTAAATAAAAATTGCGTAATTTTGAGTGAATATGTGAAAATTCTAGAAATTCGATCAAATTTCCTGATTTTTCCCTGACCAAGCAAATTCCTTGACTTTTCCCTGTCTTTCAGGTCGCTGGACACCCTATTAATGATCCGAATCACCCCTAAAAAAGGGGATTCGATTAGCCCCATATAGTAGTAGGCCTACTTCATAAAATATACTCGTTTTCTCAAAACTATCATAATAATATTGTTTAAACTACTTACTAAACTCATTTAGTACACTACACACTGTAGAAAATAATCAACTTACATCAATTTTAACATATCTTTACGTTAAAAGTTCGCAAAATTGCGCTCGTATTTATACATGAACGGCAAAAAGTCCTTCGTGCGCTCACTAAATTTTCTATTTGGTTCGTCGGCCAGCGAAGTGTTGAGCAATGATTCTGTCGTGTTTTGTTTTCAGTTGTTGGAGAGTGGCACTGTTGTAACCTCCACAATAAAATTGGACGTTTAGGGTCATTTTACACAGGCGTTTCGTGACGCGTTTCATGGGCGTTTATTTTTATACAAGCAGCAAATGCCCCGCGTCATATAAAGGTGACAGGAAATAGAAAACAGAGCCCGGGGTTGCCAGTCTCTTCTATTCTACCACTCGTGATGGATCCATGCGTTAATTTCCTATTAATAATCTACGGTGAAATAAGAGACCAATTAACAAATCAAAATAAGGTGATAATATTTTGATCCGATTAAAGTGCTAATATTTTTAGATGTGCGATTGACACGCTTTTTACTTTGCCTATTTTCATTATTTGAAATTTGAGGGGAGGGGGGGATAAAGAACACTTAAAGAATACTTTTCATCAAACGTTGTAAAATTCAACTAATATTTTATTGATTCATATTATTTAAAGAACTGTCACAATTAAGAATATTGAAAATTTAGTTGCAGAACAAATAAAGTGGTAGACAATAAATAGCCAACGCCAAATACACACTACTGCTATAGAAGTACACTGATAGGTACTGGTGCTGAGATACTCTGATGTCCCAACACATGTGGTGGCGTAGAGGTTGGTTGCCCTGCAGTCTCGCCAGCACGGCGACACAAAAGTTGACGCCTGTATAAAATGCCCCATTGAATATAATGTATCTTGGATCGTCTTACGTCATTTTTTACGCGGCGTTCTCTAGGTTACGACGACATACTTTTCAGATCGCGACGACACGAATGACGCGCGGCGGTGTATAAAAGCACTCAATGTTTCCTGTGTATTTAGAGAACGCGCATCACGAAACGCCTTTATAAAAGGGCCCTTAAAAATAGAAACACCTGAAAACAGTCTCAAAGCTTAGGGTCAGTTTCATAGTCAGATTTAGTACGCCTAAAGTGCGAGTCGATACTAAATACAGGACGACACCTGCCTAGACCAAAATGGAATGGGCCAGTT
>CABFWO010006249.1:0-36853 GCA_902155825.1 Timema genevievae | reverse complement strand
TGTCTCTCGGCGGACACGTGATGCACATCACCGGAACGTCTCACTCTCTCGATGGTGGTCACATGTCCGTTGTTGATCTCAAGGTCGACAGTATCATCCTAATTTAAACAATTTATTATGTATGTTGACTCACAACCATTGAATAGTTACTTTTTCTGTTTTAATAAAAATGTGATTTTAAATACGACACTTAACTTTGTCCGCTAGACATTAGGGAAATAATATATTAATCAATTATATATATATATATATATATATATACCTAGTGTTTACCTATTTAACTCTGAGTTTGTTAAATTCAATGTCAAGGACTAAGATATAAAATAAAACCCATGATTTTTTTTTATATAATTTTACGATGCATTGCTATTGTAAACTATCTACTGGCGGTCTACAATTTCTCTCTTTTCCCGTTATACCAAACATTCTCTATTTACTTAGGTACAGGTTTATACTTACACCAAGCTCGAAGACGTGGCTTATGTCGGGGACGGTGGCGTCCAATGGGGCGTCGTTGGGGTCGAACTTGACGTTGGTTGAGGAGTTCGTCTACGTATCCTTCGAGATCAATGTCTTGACTCGGTTGTGGGTCTGGGTCTGGGCCTGGTCCTTGACGTAGGCTGAAAACATTTTCAATGGGAATATTATGTATGAGCGATAGTGATTTGGAAAAATATCTCTAAGCCGTACAATGGACCTTAACACTGGATTTGAGGTTGTCCAACTTTTTTGTCGGTTTATTCTACTAAATATTTGATAATTTCACTCTCATTTACACATTTTAAAATGATCCTTATATTGATTTTAATTATTGCTCTTAGTTGGGTTATTTTATCTTAAAATAATATAATGTTTGTTTTTATAAACCGCATGATAAAACTAGTATTAATTCTTAAATTTCATTAATTACATTTAAAATTTCTCTTATTAATAATTATATCGACATTCATTAAAACCTTAATTTTATCGAAAAATATATGAGTAATTTTGATTTTTTTTTATAAAATAATACATTTTTAACATTTAAAATCTGTTTTAATCTGCATTTACATAAATGTAATCTTGCAGTTATTACGACAATTTTAACAATATGTTGGTACCAGTACAGTAACTTACCCTTTGTGGCTAGGCAGAGTGAAGACAAGTGGCGAAGCCAACAGTGACGAGGAAGAAAGCCTTCATGTTTGCTAATGGATATACCTTGTTCATAGACAGATCACCTTTAAGTACTAATGGTGTATTCTCACTGGTTTATATACTTATAGTTGACTATGTTTAACTTGCATATTTTTGTAAAAAATATAAAGTCCTTGAGAAAATAAGTGATAAGAATCACCAAATATTGATTATTTTTAATCAAATAATGCACAAACAATGTAAACAAAGTATGTTTTCCCAATCTTATTGTACTGTATTTCTGAAGTGGGTTTCTTATTTTTGTTATCTGCTTGCCAGAAAAAACTGTTAACACACTCTTTGAACACTCATTCAGTTTTTAATGTAATATGATTAAATGTAAACCTTTTGTTGTTAATTAGTTGAAAATATTGTCATCTCTGAAATACAGAAATTATAAGTATTATATAACCTACTTATTTTATAATGTTATTATTGTGTACAAATGAATGTTTTGTGTGAATTATACAGCTTAACATCACGTGCTAACACACAACGATATAATGCAGGATAACAATGTTTTTAAACCTGGGAATTTTCCATCATATATTCAGTATCTTAGACTCTCTCAGAATGAAACAGAAAATTCCACCACTTGAGTGTTTCCCAAGATGTGATTTATACCATCGATTAGAATGAAATAAAAAATGTATATTTCGAACGTTGTAAATTAGGCCTTCATTTATACATACTTAATTGACTATCCATTCATTTACATTAGTAAAATTGTTTGATCAAAATATGATATTTTACAAAAGAGTAATTCTGAGAGGTACAAACAATTAATGTTTTAAAAAGTATATTATGTACAAGCATAGAAAATGGTTATATTCCCTAATTCGACATTAATTTTAAACTAAACTTAATAAATACAAATCAGCTTCCTGCTGTTTTAAATTAAAAAAAAGCGATTCATGAGTTTAGCCCGAAATCTCACCATTCCAACAGAACGAACACCGTCTGTTGGCGAAGAAAGTTCCAACTTATGCGGGTAAAATGTGTCATGTGATTATTTCAATAAATACTAAGGTCATTGATATCAGTTTTTTAGACCGGAGCCACTACTTTTTACATTCAAATATCTCTTCATTTGTCCTTATAATACTCAGTTTACACCGTTCCGGACCCACTGATTTACAGGAACTCTGGTAGCACCAAGGATCGCACGTGTGACCTCTGGATATGTAACCAACAAATCTGAAACCTAAACCACAGAGGAAGTCCTATAAAAAGAAGTTTAGGAACACGATTAAATATTAAATATAACTGGTTAAAGTGTTGCAGCAAATCATTTTACTACCCTCGTCCTTCAAGTGTGATATTATGTGTGTACAAATATGTATTTGTAATTATAAAAATTCGCTACCAATTAATATTATCTCCTCATTTGAGGTGGGTTTAAAAATTATGTGTAAAACCCGATTACTTCTTATAATTATGATCATGGGAGAGATTGATGATGATAGTTGTTGACATATTACATTGAAATTAACGTTTTGTACGCCTCCAGATTCTATTCCATTTCCTTTCATCAACACATATGTAAATTAATATGTATCATTTTATTATTGTAATATGTAAAGTTGTCATTTTAATGCTATACGATTTAACACGTCAGTGTAACTTAATGTCCTATTTTATGTTCTAAATTATGGGGGAAAATCAATGAATCAGTAAGTAATTTTTAAGAATATTATTTCGTGATGGGAGTAATTAATTAACTAACGGTAAAGTTAGAAATTGTATACACATTAGATACATCTACACAATCATCCATGATAATTTATAAATATAAAGCAACCACTGTATTTGAAATTTATATTTTTAATATATTAATCCCATATTGCTATCTTTACAATCAAATTCACGTCAGGTAGATATACAGGCTGTATATTAATTGGTGTCAAATTGGCTAGGGGCCTATTCCCACTGACCAAATATTAAGAACATTTATTATAAACATGGGTCTAGAAAGTACACCTTTAGAGATATTAAAGGTTTTCCTCAAATATTGCTTGGTAGCGGGGGATCCATTGAACGGCCTGTTAGCCACCATATTTGAACTCGATAGATTTTTATCATCGGGGACATTTAAAGTCCATTGTTAACGCAACTTCTGTGCTTGATGTTGACGTTTTTAGAGAAAGTAATTTAAATGGTATGTGAGAAAATGCAAAACACAACAGGTATAAAGAGCAGAGTACGACAAAGCATGAAACGCAGGCTCAGATGGTGCGGGAAGCAGAGGATATCATTTGAACATTTTTATATTATTATTATCAATATTATTATTAATATTATTATTATTATTATTATTATTATTTAGCCCCAAATATTAATAAACCGTTCTGGTTATATGCTTTTGTACTTATTACACTAATGAGCTAAGAATTGGAAAGGCTGAATATAGAGGAAGTGAGCCCGTAATTTGCAGAGAGGGAGAGTGAAAACCATTTAGGAAAAACCACGTCCATTTCACCCGAGTGAAATTCGAAATTAGATCGCCCCGTCCTCAGCAGCCTAGCCCAACACGAAACAAGCGGGTTAACTAACTACGCCAATGAGGCGGTTACATTTTTTGTAACCAAATGTTCTCTCTTATTGTTTATTTGTTTGTATCAGATTTATATTATCTTGTTTAGTTGCATTACCTATTCTGTTTGATTGATTATTATTTGAACAATAAAATTCACCCTAACATATAAACTAATCGTTTCTATACCCATGTTTATAAGAAATACTCGTAAATTTTGGTTACTGTAAATATACCCTTAGAATATTTGACACCAATCAAAATACACCCTGTATATTTATTTTTATTTTAAAAAATTGTGTAAGATCACACTTGTGGTTAACACAATCGACCCATCTATCATACGTAATACATAAAAATAATAATATTATCAGTAATTTGAAGAGGTTAATAATGTTGGGATACATTAAGATGAGTGACAACAAATGGTACTTGAATTGGGGTTTTTCTTTTGGTTTCACAAGTATTCCCTCGTGACAGGCCTGAGCTGGTGGATGTATGATTTCGGGTATAAATACTTTTGTCTGGGTGAGGATAATATATCAGTTGGCTACAAGTCTTCTAAAACTCAGTAACATGAAGCTTTTTATTGTTCTTCTGTTGGCAGCCCCCCTGGTCCTCGCCAAGCCAAGCCACAAGAGGTAATATATTCTTATTCTTCTTTTAGTTACTATTCTTGTTGTTATTATTATAGAAATTATAATAATAATTACTATCACCTAAATTAATATCTAGATACTTTCCTGGGGATAAAAATATATTTAAGAAAATATTTTAAATTAATAAAATATGGGTCTAATATGACTTTAATTGTGTCTTTAAGAAATAATAAAGGTGGTTACAGATGTACCAAACTCAGAGTGTACCTGATATTTTTTATGTAAACAGCCAGCCATATGTTAAACACAACACTCTATAGGAAGAGAAAAATATGTGAAAAGATAAAAATATATATAAACTAAATTAAATTCCCTATATTATTAGAGACAAGTCATATTTTTTAAATACTAAAATTACTAGATATTTATTTATTGCTGAAGTTTCAATCTAACATTCACATATGAACCTTTTTTCCACAAATATATATCTACACAAGTACCAAATATAATATACAATTAATTTAATATTTGTATTTTTTATGGATAAAATTAAACTGACATTTTGCTATAAAAATATTTTATTTTTACAGGGTAACGTTGACCAAAGAATAGTTATGTAAATGTTTATAATGTTCAAAAGTTCAAATGATAAAAAAAATATGGAAAATATAGAGCGAAAAGGAATATTAGGGCATAAATTGTTAAAAAGCAGTGTAAATATAAATAATATTATCACAAATGAAATCATTATTTTCTGCCATTGAGCATATAAATATATATTATTTTTTGTGTGAAATGAGTTAGGGTAGCAAACAAATCAAGTTAGTAACGTAAACGGTCAAAAATAGCATATTTCAGGTCAATTTGAAGACACACAAGAATATTACATATGAACTTAAGATTGCTAATTTTCTTCTATCTGGTGCATATATAATTAAAAAAATATAAAAATAATTCTAGCTATGGATTATTTCAGCATATCCTTTAGTCAGTTGAGGCCTTTGTAATTCTAGATGTTAATTAACACTGACATACAATTATAATATACTTATTAATTTAAGTTCTGTCTAGTCCTTGTAAAACGTTAGTTATTTAATAATCGATAGTGAGCTAATTTAATATTAATAAAATATCACGTCAACTCTCAAATAAATATTGGAATTGAAGATTGTAAATTGTTTGAGGAGACACATGACTTTTGTAAGTAGATCAATTATTAATATTGTGTGACATGTGTGGTTATTCTCCTCAGCCTGCGCCAAGGACCCGACCCAGAGCCCGGTGATGAACTTTCTCTTGACGGGGAGGGTTACCTAGACGCGATCCTTGGCCACATTCGGTTCGACAATGACGACTCTCCTTTGGACATTAACATTCCCGGCTACGAGGACTCCTTCGAATCCAATGTAAGGCTTAATTTAGAAATATCAGTGTTATCGTGCCCTCTATGACAATAGATGCCCACCCAATGGAGATATGTGTTACTGATCTACCGTGAACATTTCTATAGGAGAGGATCCTTGAACTGCAAGTGGGTGGAGGGAAGGTGAGGAGTATCGAGGGTGTGAGACGTGGAGGGGATGTTGACATTGGTGAAGGCGAGGATGGAGCCAGTTTTTTCGGTACCAACCTTCACATCTCCGGAGCTGTGGTAAGAGATGTCCTCTAGAATATAGTTTATATTACGAAATAATTTTGATTACGATACTTAATAATATATTATCCGAAATACATGTATTATGTTGGTGCATATTTTAAATATTGACCCTTGTACCAGGGTAGGTAATATATATTTACTATTTTTGTCACAGCTGTCATACATACTACCGAGTGAACATCGAACGCGAGACCCTCGAAGAAGGAGAGTTGCTCGTCCACGTCGATGGAGTCGAGGCTGCCTTCGGGGTCTCCATCCTTAAACGTGGCCGCGAGTACGATACTCACTTGGGAGACGTCAAGACCACCGCTATCGGGTAATTTGATATTCGCTTTAGTAGCTCGCTTTAATTCTGCTCATGGGTTTCAAAGGAAATAAATAAAACTTATTTACTATATTACATTTATCTTTCGATAGTTAACATTAGATATATTAGGGGTTATCGATTGAACCGAACTAAATATATATATATATAATTTATTCCTCACGTGTTAATATTGTTGATCGTCTACGTTTTTGGGTATTTAACAGACTAGCAGAATTACCCGGTACTGCAATATAGTACGAGGCTACCTTAAGCAACGAATTTTTTAATTCAAACAAACAGAAAATAAATCTTCTTTTATTTATTTCAACCCACATTTTATTAGATTTTAAAAAATCCAGTAAAAAATTAAAAATTCCAGATTCGATGTACACATGTATGTGCATTTTTAATATTTCAACGCTCTCCTCTTGTTAGATATCGCCCAATACTCATGACACAAACCTTTCATTTTATTAATTTAAATAATATTTTGAACAATTTTTTTCATCTTAAGGATTGAACCAATAACTACAATTACATCCATTCTCGTCTCAGGCTTGGTATCTTTCATAAAAATAATTGTACATCACTTAAAACAGTGATTCAATAAATATACTAATATTTTATGTTGCTATTAAAAAGATAACCCAATATTGTGAAACTATAATATAATATGTTCACTAGAACCATCGGCGATGTTGAGGTGAGCCGCAACAATCTCGACGATGCTGTAGTGACCATGATCGAAAACTCCGTCCAGAACCACTATGACCTTGATGTTGCTGCTGCCGTCGCTGAAGGACTCACCGGCTTCCTAGACTCCGCCGTCAAGGACATCGACGTTGAAGATTTCATCCGAGAATAAAATAGCTGTTGCTAATTTATTGTAAAATACTAAAAATATTTTAACTTATTTTAAATAAAAAAGGAAATAATAATTTTCATACTATCAAAGTTGTTTTCATATGTTTTTACACAGAAATGATATTCCATATTAATCTTAGAAACTTAAAATAAGTTCAAGCCTCTTATTATTAATCTTAAGACAGACATTTGTACCTCATTACGGACTGTCCATGTAGTACATACAGCAAGACAGACATGGATGTACACAACTGTAATACCAACATCATATGAGTTTTTGGGCTCATAAAACATCAAGATCCATAATATTTTCTTGGCAAAAAAAAGTTTACGATCACAATATTATTATTATTATTATTATTATTATTATTAGTAGTAGT
This sequence comes from Timema genevievae, assembly GCA_902155825.1. Classification (NCBI taxonomy): domain Eukaryota; kingdom Metazoa; phylum Arthropoda; class Insecta; order Phasmatodea; family Timematidae; genus Timema; species Timema genevievae. Next base: position 29,337 of record CABFWO010006249.1, on the reverse strand, counting down.
AGTAGTAGTAGTAGCACCGCGTCTTACTACCCGTTCGGGTTATACGCACTTACGCTAATGTGAAATGGTAGGGTGATTGTGAGATGAAATGGAGGACCTACAGTTTAACGTGGAATCCGAACCACGGTGGAGGCCTGGCATTCCTCACATTCACAAGTTGTGATTAATACACGTCTTGTCAGAGGTGAAGGAAGGGTTTGGTAATCAGATAAATCTTTGCTGGGACCGAGGATTGAACCCCGGACCCCCAGCACAGAAGTCTAACACCTTACCCCTAGACCGCCAGGTCACCTACGATCACAATACTTACTCTATTTGAGAAAGCAAAAAACTTCTTACACATGGTTGGGATTTAAGTCATCATCGGTTGGCAGGTAATTCAAATTTCATTTACACATGCTTACACCTGTCTCACTTGTCATCTCATCCCCTTTAATCCCAATAAACTATTCCTATAACCCTTTTTCTCCCAAAACATGGTTTATAAATCGAGTAAATTTCCGCCAAATCTTTTTATCGGAGTTAGTTAAATAGTATTCAATCACTATGTTCGCCAATGAGCTACAGTATTAAATATATTTTTTTTTGGCAAAATTAATCAAATATTGCTTTAGTACAAACATAGAATTAAATTTTCTTCACATGTTGATATCTACAGTTGTTGATTATATTTCAAGGGTGTCCTGGAATTTAAGGACAACTTTTTCTCTTTATTTATAAAGTTTGTCATGTAACACCGCTATGTTCATGACAATTATTCAACATCTGTTGATATCACCATGTGAAGAAAATTAAACTTTATGTTTGTACTGAAGCAATGTTTGATTTATTTTCGCCAAAACGATGTTTTACTATAAAAACTGCAAACACATTTACCGTTTCTCGTTTCTCGTTTCCCCTACAGCCACACATCAATACAGGTCCTGGTTATATGCTCAGGGGTCAGCAGCTAGTCAATCGCGCAAGAAAATGGCAACGTAAGTTTGTTCAAAGCTAATCTTTGGATCTTCTAAACTTGAAAATGGATATCACATCATTTCACGTAATTTTTTAGAGTGCCCAAATAACCTTGATCGGTCATAATTAATAATGCTAGTTTGTTCCCGTCTTGGTGGTGATGTGTCTCATAGGCTAACGAAGGGTGAGAGATGCAAGACAGTGCAGGCTTGGACTCTGACATCGACAGCAGGTCTAAGCCGTTTAAAGAAGCTTGTCTTTGTTTAAAAATATTAGCGCAGTGAACCTAACCTAGGTATTCTTAGTCTTTTAGTGGAGTAGTTTTCTGCTACACTAGTTTCGTTCAAAGTTTCGTATATGCTGGCTAAGAAGAAAAAAAACCGTTCTCTGATGATGAGTTCATGAAGGCCTTTACTGAAGTTTTTGTTGAATTATTAGCTGAATTTAAAATAAAGAAAAAATATCGACCTGTATTTATTTTGTTCAATTATTAGCGTGCACTGTGACATATTTATTTGAACTCATATCTATAGATTTAATCAATAAATTAGGTAGATAATGAATCATTTTTCTTCTTCACGGCTTACAAATGGATGAATCAAATACTATGGTTGCTAAAGTTAGTTCTATTAAACATTTATTTGATAATGAACCTCAACGGTTTTTCAAGAAAAGAGCAGTTTTTGAAAAGGATAAAATAACCGGAATAACTAAAGGAACGGATATTTTTTACCAAATTCAAGAATTACATGATTGAAGAAATAGATTGTATATTCAAAAATTAACCAATATAATCATGTTTGGTTTTCGTAAATTGACAGGACTTAATAAGGGCTTTATTTCATAATGTCATACAGATTAACAGTTTCCTTTATTTCTGTAATTTCCATATACAGCTCACACTCAAGCTCTCTGTGGAAAATTCTTAATTATGAAGAATGTCATGAATGTTGTTTAGGAAATGTTTACAGCATTCGGGCATTTCAAATGAAGATTGTTCAGAGAGTCTTAAACATGGTTGTTCTTTGTCCAAATAAAAGCAAAGTCTGTCGACGATTCATAGAGCTGCTCCTAAAATAAAATAGTATATAAAAGAAACTAATATGATCTACTACCCAGAACTGGAGAATCTGGAATCGCTAGCTTATTTTGGGTTCCTTCTTTATACCACGCTCAAATGATTAAATTTGTAACTGCACGGTAAATAGACAAATACCCTTAAACTATGATTTCTGTGGTTTAACTATTTTCTGGAAGTTAAAATCTTGGTGAATTTATTTTCCTAAAAGAAATTTTAAGCTCTTAACTTCCTTCAAAAAGTGTTTAATAATTTTTATTACAAAAACTTTGAGCCAGAAAAAAAATTTAATTCATCGATATTCTGAAAGTTGAATTTTCTTGAAAATCTACAAAGTTTGGAACCCTATAATAAGTTGCAAGACTTATTTTAAACTCATTTTCACTTCCTGCTGTTGAAGATAGATCTAATTAAAATCATTCTGTTTTCAATCATCTGAGTTTCATTACATTTGGAATGAAAATAATGTATATACATACTTTATATACACACCTAACCACGACGTTCCCTTACGGGGTACACAAGAAACCTGCATTTAGCTCAGAAACAACTTCGTGCTTAATCCATCCTCACAAATTTCCCCACACTTCCCTATGCTTGCATATTGCCTTCACTTCAACAAAATTTATAAACTGTGTCATGCATGCCCTTTTATTCTTTAATCTATTAATGTTCCTCTTTTTCACGTCTACAACATTTAGCCACGTCTTACATGGCCTACCCTTTCCTTTTGATCCACCTATTTTAACTTCATATATTTATTTCGTCACTCGATCCATACTCACTCTCTCAACATTCCCAAACCACCTTAAGACACTTATTTCACATTGGCCTCTTGGTGTTCCTTTCAAACAACATTCCTTTAGCACCCATTAATATCAATTCAAATTGGTGTTGAAATGAAAAGACTCCCTCTATGGCGACTAGTTAGTAGCTAAAAATATCACCGTTTATTATGGTTCATAATAGTTCTGTATTTATTAAACAACTTTATAATATTTATAATAAAATTAGATAGTTAAATTGTAAACTACATATTTTATTTATTATACATTTTCATTATAGATACGGGGAGTCTGACACCTTAGCTCAGTCGGTTACATGTGAATTTACTGATCTAATGGTTTCGGGTTTGATTCCCGGCATGGCTGTAAATTTTCTTATTGGTGAAATGTGGGTTTACAGTTTCTCATTGATAAATTAACGGCTGGGGACTGAATGTTGTGTCTGTCCTAGACCTAAGTTTCATTATTGGACACATAAAGCTATGACAGGCCTAGAAAGCTGGTGTTGGAAAATATGTGGCTTGAATAAAAAACTGGACCAGGCCACATGCTGGAAGCATTAATGGATGTAAATAAATGTATAGATAGGATACATAAGTATTGGGTAAAGAATGAATTTGAGGAGTAAATATAAAAGGCATAGACGAAAAAAAAATCAAAATTATACTAACAAAACAATGGATAATCACGGGACAATTTCTATGTAAGTCGATTGGGGCCAAAAAAAGGTGTCCAACCCCCACCTTATACCATTTGACCATTGAAGCTGGTAAAGTTTTATTTTTACTGATAAGTATTAGTATTTCACTTTATAATTTGTTCTATTTTACTAGTAGATGGAACGATAATTTTATTTTAACATAAAACAAATGTCTCTTCTGGAAAATTAAAATTGGAAATGTATCACCAAATCGTGAGATCGGCGGCTTTGACTCAGAGTTTTGTTTCTCGGGTTTAAGAGTTAGAACTTGTAGCAAAGTCTCTATAAGTGAGTTAATGTTTAATTACCAGAGGGTGGGAGGGGGTAAGGGTAGGAGTGGCCAAGCAGGTCGCTTGTAATTGGGTAAACAGATCAGATCCACCCCTGCGGCAGCACCTAACCAGGTTATTGCCCTCTTTCACAAACACAATTACACGTTAAAAGAAAGAAGCTTTTCAAAGTGCTCTCCAAGTTTTGATACAGCACAAAACTTTTTACTCACTTTTCTTCGGTATTAAGTGTAGTAAAGTTGTAACTCTGCTACGAGTTTCATAAAATAGTATTGGGCACATTGTTCGCATATTGTTCACATGCGTAAGTGCGTTACCAACTGTACAGATTTGGTGGTAATCCACTCGAAAACTCATTTTTAGCCTTTATTCTATTTCATTGCGATGGAAGTGTTCGCTTTTGTTGTGCGCCTGTAATATTTTTAACACTTTAACAAGTTTTTGACAAACAAAACCTTGGGGGATCAAAGGTACTTGTACCTGTTAATCCAGGCCACACGAATATCTCCACACCCAAATGTATAAATCAGTGTTTCTCAAAGTGTGGACCATGACCACTGGTGGTCCGCGGCGGCCTATCAAGTGGTCAGAAGAATCGCAGGAAGTTTAGTAATAATAACAAATTAAATAATGTTTATCAATGATCATATAAAATATAAATATTTGAAATGCAAAATATTAAATATGGAAGATTCATACTTTGCTCTATTTCTATTTATTTCCTAGGTAGCCACAGGTCATATATAGCCTATACTAACCTTAAGTCAACAAATTTGAACACTTATTTATTTAGATGTTTATAACGTTAGAAATAATCAAACAAATATTACTTGCTAAATCAATGTAAGTATATGATTTTTTCTTGTAATTGTAGTTCTAAAAAAGAATTTTCTAAAATAATGTTTTTTCTGCATAATTGTTACCCCTTCCCTTTGATCCCAGGGTCCAGGTGGTCCCCCAGTGTACATTAACTTACATTTGGTGGTCTCCCATCTCCAAAACTTTGAGAAACACTTGTCTAAATAGCTACATTGTTTGAATTATATAGGTGTTTAAAAAAGTATAGAATTTAGAAAGTTACTTTTCTTAAAAACACGTTGATCTTTACCTCTATTTAGGGGTTCCCCTATGAAAATATAATTCAAGATTTATTTTTTGTTCTTGAAAAATAAGTTTAAATTTGGCTAAGTTTAAAAATAACATGCATGGTAGATTTTATAAAATCTATTATGATCCTAAGCACTCTTTTAGTAATATTTGCTAAATGTTTGAAAATGCCTGCATTACACGTCATGTGAATATAAAAATGTTGTTAGCAGCTTGTCTACCACTCGTTCAAACTACATACACGTATAAACTAATTCCGCTAATATATAATCCTTATATTTCTGTTTTTATACTCCTCTGATGATAAATCCCAAATTGATTTATTTATCTTGACCTCATCTATAATGCGTTCTGTATTTAAATCATCCGTTTTTTTTTATAAAAATTAGAAAAAATAACAATTATTCAGATGGCACGATAATTCCACTTGTAAACCTCCAACCAAATTGATCAATCTTGTCTACTAAGCAGGAAGGGGCTACACGGAAGTTTGGACAAGGGACGGCAGACAAGCGACGCGTTTACATAAATGGACCCATAAGATGTCATGTATACCTCAGTTTTAGCTTCTGTGGTGCTGACTGACAGCTCACAGCTGACTTCTGACGGGTTTGAAAAGCTACCAGACCAAATTATGTATACCTACGCCGAACCATATGCTCTGCAAAAAACATGTCTTTAGCAGTTGTTACTTCTGACAGTCAAAATTTAGGTATATACCTAACTGTTGACTGTCAGAAGTCAGCTGTGAACTGTCAGTCAGCACCACAGAAGCTAAAACTGAGGTATACTTTGAATATTTCACGCGACTTTCGTCTCTGGCGTTCTCTAGGACACGACGGCATGTTTTTCAAAACAAGACGGCAAATTCTTCGGACGGCAGGGCATAAAAGGACACATTTGTTCCCAGTGACTTACAAAACGCCATGACAACTTTTTCGGATGGCAAAGCATAAAATATCTCATTTGTCCGCAGTGACCTGCAAGAATTACAAAAAAAAATTGTCACAAAAAAAATTGTTTCAAAAGTTAGAACTTTAACAATCTTATCTAATGTGAAATATTTATCTCTACCGATTCTAATTGAATTTATTTTAAGGGTTCCTGTATCGGTTCTGGCACCTTAAAAAAACTGTTAATTCCAGCTATTGGTTCTGGTTCGACTCCCTGAGAATGATGCAGCGTTTGATAATGCTTGTTGGATTGAAATAGATTAGATATTTATATCTTTGTTACACTCTCGAATAACTATTTTATAAAAAATATAATTCCTAACATTTTAAATTAAATAATTGTAATAAAATATGTGCATGGTTTTCTAGGATCCTTTCAAGGGCAGGGCACTGGGCCATCACCCTCATGCCCCCCCCCCCCATAATCCTGCCCTTTATGTATCTCTAAACAAACACGTTTCGTATCCAGATGTACTCCTGCACCTTGTTTGGGGCGCTGTGTGAGCCGACAGCCCAACAACACAAATGGAATAACCATTTTACCGCGATATATTTGATTATAAAAAGTGTACGGTCTCCCCCAGGGTTTAAGATCCGGCCCGCGCGATACTTCGTGCGCATTTTAGGTACAGTCTGGGCCAGTTATGGTAGGAACACTCCTGTGACATCGGCAAGACAGCTTGGATGAGTATTGTCGAATTCTGGAAGGAGAAGAAAGTGAAACTCCCCCATTTTACTAGACATTAAAAGGAAGGGCGAACTTAACCAATAAAAACTAAGGGGATAGGGCATGAAAGAGTGGAAATATGCGAAAGGAGATATTATATTAAGTCAAGATAGTTTTAAAACTATTTATATTTTATTGGTAAATAAGAATATATAAATAAACAGAAATAATGTTGTAACCCAGAAGGGAAACAACAAGAGAAACAAACATAAAAATTTAACTTTCGATAAGTAAATGAATTTGACAAGGGAGGCAAGCTTCCTTAATTAACTAAGATATATCGTAAATAAACATATAATAATAAATACAGATTATAATAAAGTCATTATCCTATTTGAAATAAAAAGTAGTTGCAAAAAAGAAAGCTACAACTTTCTATAGATAGATAATCTTTCATAGGACTACAAAAAGTGCAGTATACCTTAAACTCATGTCTAACGAAACAAGACATGGCAAAGTATAACTTCAATGACCAAACTAACTTGCAAATTTTCTATAATTAGGCTATGTTCAAAAAGTGGAAACACAGAATGCTCCAAAAGATATCATTCGTACAGCAACTAATTGATCTTATTCCTGAAGGGAATATACTTAATATTTCATACCGAATGACTTTATTGCAATTAATCTAACATGATCTCTGATAGGACATAAACAATGTTGATATTTTCCTGATGGGAAAATATTTTAATACAAAAACATTTTCCTGATGGGAAAATATTTTAATACAAAAACTAATTCATTGCATATTCCATGTATACTAACTTCAAAAGGGTTTATTTCTTCAATAAAAACTAACATGATGTTTACTACTAACATAATTTGAATTAATTAAAACAATGTAAATATATTATCTAGATGGAACTATATGTTGATGCTACAAATATTATTCATAGCATATTCCATTCTAAATTTAAACAATTAGTTTCCTCAATTAGGAACTATCAAACGGTTTAATTAACATAAATCAAAAAGAAAATATTTTCTTGATGGGAAAGTATTAAAAAGTTACACAAAATTATTTAAACTATATTTCATATATTATGACTTTACAACTTCTAAAGATTGTTTCCTCAACAGGAAATATTTAAAAGTTCACTGACGAAAACCAAAAAGATTTAGACAAAAGCAAGGATATTTTCCTGATGGGAAAATATTAAGAAGGTTTTTTTTAACATAATAATGTTATACTAAAAACAATAGTTACAAAAAAAAATAGTCAGCTTATATATTGGTATGATAGCCGCTAGCTTATATAATAGCGTAGCGCCTTAAATTCAATTGCCGCCAAGAGTTCTATTTAGATTCAGCGGGAGTTGATTTCAAAGCAGCATTTTAGTTATCAAGTCTATCACAGTACTTCAGAGCGTTAGTAGTTATTTTCTACATTGAGATTTGTTTTCGTTGAAGGGGAAATATGGGGAAATAAGGGGAAATTTCTTGTTCAAAGCAACCGACGAGAAATTATTAGTGAAAGAAAACAGCCAACAAGTCCTGCAAAGGATTATTTCGTGGAATTGCAAAACAAAACAAACAATAACACATATTATGTGTGTGGGCGCAATCCTCACGGTCTAGCGCTATTCTTGAGAGATCGGGGTTCAATCCCGGTCGGGTGCACTTCCTCAAATTACACATACCTCATCCCTTATCCATTAGCGTAGTAGGCGTATAACCCGAAAGGGAGTGTTTACGAAATTGTTTTCAACTTTGCCTTCACGCAAATGCATGTACATTTACTCTAAATTCCTAACTTAAAGTTAGAATAATTAATACATAATATGGTAACTTGAATGGTTAGTGAAACCCTGAATAAAACAGTTACAATAAAATAATAAAAAATATACTTAGCCAATGCGATAGTAATAGTCATATAAAAATATAATTAATATGTATTAATATTCTTGGTGATTATTGCTTTTGAAAAAAAAAAGTATATATAGTATCAGGGTGTCTACTGGGCCACCAACGTCACGAAAGTCACGAAAAAGTTACTAGTTTCAAAAGAGGCCACGAAAGTCACGAAAAAGTCACGAATTTTCAATATTTTTGTAATAAAGTCACGAAAATATTGTGTGAATTTCCCGCGCATTGTAACAACGTGAATGCGTCGAATGTCGAGCCATCCACTACCCATGATGCCATGCGCTAGCCGCAAGTTGTCTGCTTGTTTTCACAGTGACGTCATCTATTTAAAGTTGAATGTTGACTGTGAGTGAACTATGCCTGTATATACATTATATAATGTTAAACCATTTACCGAAGGAGTTTTGTGGTCATAAAAGGTCACCAAAAAGTCACTAATTTTTGTTTCTCCAACTCACTAGTCACAATGAATATACATTATGCTTATTATTACCCGTCCGAACAATACAGGCTATAACCACGGTAGTAGGGTAAGGATTAATATGGTAGGATTAATTAGAAATGCACCCGCATTTATGTTAAGGGAGAGGGAGAAACATTTTTAGAAGTATGTCCTTAGTTCCTGCTGCCATGATTGCCTATCCCCAGAAAAACATAATTATGAACCTGACATTAAGTCCGCGTGCCCACCGATAATGTTTTATTTATATAATTATAATATAGATCTATATATATTTATTTAACTATATATTAGAATACTGTTTAATGATGAGTGTAGTTTATACTATGCTACCCACAGAGGCGAGCACGTGGGGAAAAGGTGTTAGTTTCGTCTATCCTAGTTTTATGGTGACTATACTCCATTCACGGTAGGAATTACTCTCTGAAAGGTCTTTTCTCCTCCCAATATCCTACTATATAATAGCTTTCTGGTAAGGAAAAAGGTCTTTCAGAAAACAATTCCTACGGTGAACAGACTTTAAGACTTTAGTTCCTGTTGGGTGTGCATAAGGTTCTCTTACTTTAGTTCAAATTATTTCCCAAGTTTTCTCCATGCAAATGCAGGTACACTTCCTCAAAAAGCCTACATTCTATATATCCACCCCGAAATATAAATTTGCTGATAGCCCCGTCGAGAAGTAAGACGTAGCGAAAAAAACACAACAATGTTCTAACATTGGCACTATATGAAGCAGCCAAGTGTATAGTCACAACCCCAATATCGTAAAACAACCGTTCCAACTTTGAATAATCCACATACCAGCCTCGGTGGCCGCACGGTCTAACGCGCTGTCTCGTGTTAGACTATAATGCCGAGGACTAAATATCGGGGTTCAATCTCATTCAGGTGCACTGAGAATGGTTAACCCACTCTCTACGCGCAAATGCGGGTTCACTTTCTATAAATTATACCTACTTCAGCCTAACCCATTAGCATAATTAGTACATAGGCGTATAACCTAACCAAACAGGTAGTAAGATGCGGTGCTAAAATATCTACACAATCTGTAGTCGAATGCTCTAAAGTCTTTGGCGTCCCTTTCTCAATAAATTGGCCTGCCAATGATGGGAAGATTGGGGGTTGAATCCTGGTTGAGTATACTGATGATAGTTTATCCTAAATTGTTTTACACTCGGCTTCCACACAAAGGTGGGTACACTTTCTCTAAATTACAACCTACCTCATTAGGGTAATTATGACATATTATGAGTACAGCCCAAACAGGTGAATCAAGGTGACAAAGAAATAATAATAATAATAACTAGGAAGTCACAAACATTGATCTCGTATGACAATAATAAACTTATTTATATTATTAACCTGTTTACATTCAGAGGTACAACAAAAATAAAAAACAGCTAAAACAAATCAAATCAATATAAAATAAATTAAAAAATAAACACTAATTAAATAAACCTTATTCATGATGTCCATAGATGTCTTAATTTTTTTAAATCTTTCATTATTATTTATTAAAGGAACTTCGATATAGTTTTGGTCAAGACGATCCAGTTTATCCTGATAAGCATGAATAGTTAATTTTGGGCTGTGTGGTATCAGAGCCAAAAGCTACTCTTCCAGTTTTTATAATTTCATTTAGATAATGTACAATCAAAATACCTTTATCATTACTCTTATAAACAGCAACCAGAAAGTCATCGTTGTTCCTTTAAAAGTATTCTCTGATATATTGTTTAATTTCTTTAACCAAATTAAAATATAATCATGAGAGAAAGTCACGTTCCCTTTTGAGTTAAAAAATAGAGAAGTCCTAACATGACTGAGTGTCCTAAAATCCAAGTACTGTCACATAACACATTATATTATAAAACTGATATAAATATACAATCGGTCTTATTTATAATAGCTCAGGTAATTTGCTGTAAAAATCATACTTATTTTAATATTTGTACAAAAAACAGGATTAAAATAAGGATTTACTTGCTAGCAACAAGAAAAGCATTTTCCAATTTAAAAAGTCATATATTTCTTATTTAGGAAAAACCACCCACGGTGCACCCGACTGGGATGGAACCCCAATCTCCCCGTCCTAGGTAGTCTAGCCTAAAACGAGACCAGCACATTAGACCGTGCAGCCACCGAGGCGGGTATTTATTATCAAAGAGTTGTAAGTAAGAGTCTATCATTGTAAATAGAGATATTAGTTGACCTTGGCATTCCCTTCTCCCCCGTCCAATAATTGTCAAAGTTTCTGCACCTGTTGTATGTTTTTAATAAGAAAGTCTCTCAAAGAGAGACAGGGAGGTTCACTATGGGATGGGGGAACCTTTACGTTAGTGTTGCCCTGGGAGAAAACCGCTGAACTACGTGTAACCAAATAGCCAGCTAGTCATTTTTTATGTTGGGCCTGGAAAGAAGGTTTTTTGTCGAAACGGTAAAAAAAATATGTAGTCTTTAAAATCTCATTCTTTTTAAATAACAATTTTTTTAATACCAATTGTTTGGAATTTTTTATTCATTTCAACATTTAGCGTAAAACTTTTTATTTGAATTTTAATTGATAGCTAGCAATAAATATTTTTATTTTTTCCTTGATAATGTTAGTTTCTATAAATATAGAAGAAGAGAAATAAAAAACCCACAAGTGAATTGGTATTGTAGTTTTTGAAATATTCTTTCCTTCAGATTAACCTGTAGTTTCAATACAGACGATTTATCTCCTGCCGACTTTGCGTGGTCTATAGTGTATATATATATATATATATATATACATGAATATACAATATACAAACATTAACATATATCTATCTACCCATCCATACAAGGCTACAAACACATATCGTACAATAACATCACAAACCTTATATACAATACATGTAATAACACCACATATTATAGGTAGGAGGTAGGTGTTCGAATCCCAGCTAGATATATTGAGAATTTTTGCTTAGTGATTGATTATCCATTCTCCCATCATTCCTCCACGCAAATGTGAGTAGTGAGACGCCGTGACAAAGATATATATATATATATATACACACATACACACACATACACACACATGGTTTTATATTTTTAAATGGTTAAATCTACCTGAGCCATTTGACTAAAGGGTGGGAGTGAAGGGGATGTGAATAAATGTCAGTGTTTTTGCAGTTTTTATAACAAAAGTTTTTTTGGTCAAAATATATTGAAACAGTAGAAACATAGATTTTAATTTTCTTCTCATTTTGATATCAACATTTTTTGAATATCTGTCATGAGCATAGTGGCATTAGATGACAAACTTTTGAAATGAAGATAAAAAATTGTCTTTATACTCCAGGACACCCTTGACAGATATTCAACAACTGTTGATATCACCAGTTGAAGAAAACTAAACTCCATGTTTCTACTGGAAAATTCTTTTATTTATTTTGGCCAAAAAAAGTGTTTTTAAAAAACCCTGCAAAAACACTGCCCATAACTTGTGTTCTCTTCACTCCCACGTTAAGTTCACTCATGGGGTCAAATTAATAACTTATTATAAGGTATATTAAAAGTAAAGTTTAAAAAAAGTAAGCCTAACACTAAGGTTTTTGACAACTTTGCCTAAAAGATATGTATTGGTCTATTTTTTTTAGCATCACGTCTTACTACCCGTTTGTGTTATACATTTATGTACTAATTACGCTAATGGTTTTAGACACTAGGAAGGTTATATTCAGAGGAAGTGTACCCACATTTGCGTGGAGGGAGAGTGGAAAACCAGTGTAGAAAACTCACCCTCAGTACACCCAACCGAGAGTTGAACCTTGATCTCCCCATTATCGGCATTCTAGTCTACTGCGAGAGTAGCTCGTTAGACCACGCGGCCACCGAAGTTGGTATATTGGTCTATTAGTTCATAGGGGTTTATAAGACTATAGCTATAGATGACGTGTTGGAGACCACCCAAATGCATATGACTGACATTCTAACCTTGATTTTCTCATCACCAGCATTATAGTCTATCGCGAACTTGACACCTTATACCATGTGACCCTCAGTGTGTGTATGTAAGATTTTGATTTATCTCAGTATGATGACATGCTCTATAAGTCAGAGGCTGGCAACATATTTTTTCAACGTAGCCACAGTTGTGGCGAATGAGAAGTGAGATTCGCCACACCATGTAAACGTTGAGGATTCAGGTCGCTCAATCGAACATTTAAAACAACAAACACTTTCGATCTAATCTAAGAAAATATGACAAGGAGATCGGGGTTTTAATCCCGGTCGGGTGTATTGAAGGTGGTTTTTCCTAAATGGTTATCTACTCCCCCTTCACACAAATGTGGGTACACTTCCTCTAAATTCAACCTTCCTCAATCCTAACACATTAATGTAACTAGTACGTGTGCGTATAACCCATCGATATAGACTTAGAGAGAGATATACCATACTCCAGTCTACCAGCCCAGGTGCTGATGTGACGAAATTGAATGGTGGTGCGCTCTACGCCGTTTTCTGTAGAGATGTAGGAACTAAGACGCCCGCATAGGGTGCGTGTGATTTTCTATTTTGTTCATAATACATTTATGTATGTTTTTTTTTTTAAGATTTGTGAAGCCTCATTTTGGATTCATTGTGCTTATTTTAGGCATGTATATATTTTCTATATTTGACAATTGTTTGCAAGCTAACTCAGTAGCCCAAATTATACTAAATTGTTGGGTTGTAATGATATGTTTTTCTTGAAACACGGCTATAAACAGATCATGTTTGTTTTGTGTTATTTTTAGCAAACTAGTTATTAACGGTTTAATCTAATTGGGCAAGGATGACGAAGGTAGTTAAAAGGAAGTGAACCAACTTTATTGTAGAAGGAGGCTGGGAAAACCACCCCTAGTACAACCTACCGAGATTCGAACCTTGACCTTCCCTTAAACAGTAGTCTAGTGCAATGCGAGGATAGCGCGTTAATTCACTCGGCCACTGGTACGGGTATATATCTTGTCAAGGTTAAGGTTTGATATAGTTTACATAGATTACAAAAACTTGTACAATTATTATCAATAGGTGTACACACTTAGGATAAAATAAAAATGTTCTACGAAAGATAGCACTTAACAAGCTTTATTTATACAATTTAAAAATGTATAGAGAATTATTATTTTATACATTAAGTAATATACGAAGACAAAATAAAATTGTAATAAACTTTATGCTTGCTTCTCCGAGATCGATTAACTATTCCAGAAGATCCTGACGTTTAATCCGCGTGTCCACCGATGTAATTCTATATTAACTATTTGATTATATGTATTTAAAATCATTAAGTACAGCCTATTTAAAATATTATATTCTCCGCGATATTTATGTGGACTCGCGAGATACTCATTGCAGTATTTATTAAATTATGTCAATAAAAATACCCACACTCAAGTATTTAAAGTGACTAAAAATATAGCAGAGTTTGAAATAGTTCTAAGTGCTTTTTATTATTCAAACTATTATCTTTTGTGTGTGTATGACTGAGAGCCGGATACTATTATAAAGTATGTATCGTGTGCCGGTTTTGACCCGTGGGCCGTAAGTTTATGAACCCTGATCTAATACTTGTAATATAAACTCCAAAGGTTCTAATGTATATAATTAAAGCCACATAAAACGAAGTCTGTGTGTGTCATTGATTACTAAGATTAATTTTTTAATAGTAAGTTAATTTAAGAAATATTATAGATAAATTAGGCATCATTCCACATTTTTATACAACTCTATTTATTTAGAGATTATAGTCAGACACATTAACCTAATCGTTATCGCCTTAAAATTTTGCACTGATATTCTTGGGTTATAATTTCAGCATCACAGAAAAATATCCTTGTTGAAATTGGTGATTCCCCTTTCACATTCATGAATTCACGATCATGGCCAAAGTGTTGTGTATTTAATAGTATTAATGTTTAAGTCATGTGCTTAATTTAACTATTTGCTTAGAAATTTCACTGTAAATGCTTCTAATAAATAAAAAATATTAACCTATTAAAGCTATGACATTTTTTATACAGTTAATAGTTAGCCATCAAAGGAATACTTAATTTAAGCATGTCACTAAAAGTAGGTATGTCGATAAGAAAATGTTTACGATATTCTTCATAAAAAAAAATGCAAGACCCCTCCCGGGAAACCAATTCAGGACCAGAAGTTGAAGGTAACAATGCTATTATTTAAGCTCATGCCACATAAACTTACATTGAACATTGTTTTAAAATCCGCGATTCACTTAGATAGTAAACTATTATTACTAATTAACTCTTACATTTAAATTGCTTACTTACCTATGAAAAGAAATTGGCTTGTTTGGAGAGTTCCTTTTTGCATCTCCATGTTTTTAGTACAATTTACAGCACAGCAGGTTAACACAATTATTGTGTTTGTATAAGCATAAAATAAAATTAACAAACCATTTCCCGCAATAAACTAAATGATAACATAGCAGTGCGCGTTCAGTCCGTCCAAAATCTGACAGAAAGCAGCACGCTTCAATTTCGTCACACCACCATTGCACTATTACGGGATCTCCCCTAGTCTTTATCGATGGTATAACCTGAACAGATAGTAAAACGGGGTGTTAAAAAAATAAACAAATAAACATATACACTGTTTGAACAAGTTTATTCAAAACATGTTCACTTTGACTACTCAGTTACAACCACCTCAAACACAAATCATGAAAACTGTTCAAATTGAAAATGTAAGACAATTTAATATGAAATTTTACAACCCTTTTATTTGACAGGTTGCAGAAACATTGGCTGAATATCTGAACCCAACTAACTTGCTGAATACTTCCAATGATATTCAGGAAATATCAAGGTACAGTCAGCTCACGCCGTCAGAAGAAAGTTTATTTTACTGTGAGAGCTGGCAAACTCAAATTCACCACACTTTTATGGCCAAATTGCCACTTGTGGTGATTAGCAACAGGGTGGCCAACCCTGGCTCTATACCAAGTTTCTTTGTTCTTCTAATTCTTTTAGGTGAATTAGCTTAGCGTCTATTTTCAACCAGCTGCGTTAGCCGCATGGTCTAAAACGCTACCCTCGCAGTAGATTAATCTGCTGATGACGGGAAGATTGAGGTTCGTATACCGAAAGGTATACTGAGAGTTTTTCCAAAATGGGTTTTCACTCTCCTTCCACGCAAATGTGGGTACACTTCCTCCCAATATAACCTTCCTAATCCCTAAAACCATAAGCGTAATTAGTACAGAAACGTATAGCTTGAACTGGTGGTAAGACGCGGTGCTAAAAAAAAAAGTAAAAAATAAAAAGCTATTTTCATGAGATAATGTTTCTTTGTAAAAACATAATATTGTAGCTACATTTAACTCTCTATACAGCCTGAAAGTCAACATGTCGGCTTCTTCTTTTCAAAGTAGGTCCTATCTATTAATGAGAGTTGAGATTACATTAATTCATTAAATTAGACGGCTTATAAATAATAAAAGTGCCAGCAAGTTGAAGGTAAATTATCCACACACTGCAGTTTTGCTTATGATATCAACTAAAGCATCAAAACTCATTAAATAATCCTCAGCTATCTCAACATTTTTGTAACTGTATCCTTAGTAAAAAAACAAAGTTAATGAGGACTGAATATATTTTTAACAACCTTTACCTTGATTGCAGAAGTAAAACATTTCGACGGTGTTGAAAATGAGCTAGTTAAACATTTTCATACAACTTTAAAACTTTAAATGTAAGGTTTTTAACACTGTAAATACAAACTGATTTTTTTCACAACCATTTCGGTGTGAGCAAAATTTTAAAACCTCAAACCACTCCCTGAATAGTCCGACACCTTAGCTCAGTTGGTATTGTGTCTGTTTAGTGAGCTAAGAGTCCCGGGTTCAAATCCTGGCATGGCCGAAAAAATTATCATTGGTGAAATATGAGTTTACCCTTTCACAGTGATGAATTAACGGCCGGGGGCTGGATGTTGTGTCTGTTCTAGGTGTAGGTTAGTTAATAAGTCGCGTACTGATATAATTAGTTGGTTCAGAAAGTGCACGTCAAATACTGCATATAAATGGGAGCGAGGGGTGTTATCCATCCCTTCGGTTTCGAGGGTAACTGGTTGATGTCACGACGACGGAGACGTCGTAGTCAGACACGCGTGGGTAGGAAAATGGTCGGCGAGTGTGTTCCGGCAACGTTAGTCGCGGTGGAACGGAAGGATGTTCTGACAACGTTAGTCGCGGTGGAACAGAAGGATGTTCCGGCAACGTTAGTCGCGGTGGAACGGAAGGATGTTCTGACAACGTGAGTCGCGGTGGAACAGAAGGAAGTCCCGGCAACGTGAGTCGCGGTGGAACATGTGGAAGTCCCAGCAACATGAGTCGCGGTGGAACAGAAGGAAGTCCCGGCAACGTGAGTCGCGGTGGAACATGTGGAAGTCCCAGCAACATGAGTCGCGGTGGAACATGTGGAAGTCCCAGCAACGTGAGTCGCGGTGGGACATGTGGAAGTCCCGGCAACGTGAGTCGCGGTGGGAGGTATGGTGAGGGTGGAGAGAGAGGGAGAGGGAGTAAAACAAATTGCTCTTTCGTAACATAAGACAATTTAATAAGCTCTCTCGTATAAGTGGTGCACCCGGGTGGGTCACCACTGATTGGCCGAGGCTGACTGGCCTAGTGACCAAGGAATCACCGTATTAAATACCCTCCACTGCTGCCTGGCCTTGTCCAATGGGAGAAACAGGGGCTTTCCATTGGTGCGTGCAAACTGGAGAGATAGTGCCCATCACACGAGCCAATAGAGGCAGGAGTTCTCTTTGGTGCTGATTATAGAGGTGAACTCGTCACGGATGGCTTCAAGAACATGGACTGTGGAGCGGTCCAGGCAGTAGAGAGGGTGGTTGGCGCGGCCTGTGCAAGTGCGGAGGAAAGAGACAAGGGCCGACTGAACAGTGAGGCACAGCAGGGGGAATCTTCTTGAATAATGCACTCCTGTAGGCCGCATCCTTAAAACCTATTAAATTCTTTGTGGTAGTTTGAAAAATGATGTTATTAGTAATAGTAGTATTAGTAGTAGTCAGCAATGGTGTATTGGAAATGGAGTGTACTCTAATAAAAGCAACACAACAATCCTTTCCTAGGAAAACCAACTCTTTCTATTACATTTACAAACTTGATAAGTAACTTCTGCTCGCTTCCATTATAAAAATTACCTGGGTGTTTTGTACAGTAAACTCTGCTTTAATTACCAAGTTAATAATATTTTATATAATTTATTGAATAGGAACATGGACCAAGAGGTCACCCCGATCTCCCCGCCATCGCCACTCCAATCTATTGCCAGAGTTACGCCTTTCAAACTCAAATTAGTCGTTGGGCCGGATTCACTAACGTGGGGCGTGCTGCGGGCCACAGAATATAGAAACAAGTTTGCTTGGTTATTATATTATATGCTTTTTATTGCAGCTTATCTTAATTACTACTCATCCGGACTTTGAATATTTTATTCACGCTAGTGGGTGGGGGGTGAGAAATATATAACTAAGAGGAATTTAAACCACATTTGAGTGAAGGGAATGTGGGACCACATAGGAAAAACAATCCTCTGTACAGCCGGCTGTAATTCGAACCCTGACCTCCTGAACACCAGAAAAATAGCTCAAACATCTTGATGCATAGTCTGCGTTTACACTGACCTAAGTATACACTAGCTATTTTATACTATGTATTTAAAATCATGTATGCATATTTAAAATATTTAAAACTTATATTTTCCAAGACGTTTGTGTGGGTTAGCAAAATACTCGAGGGGTTATTTATTAAATTGTGTAAATCAAAGCTCACACAATCAAGTATATAAGTGATGGGTGACCTCGTGGTCTAGGGGTAAGGGGTCAGACTTCTGTGCTTGGGGGTCCGGGGTTCAATCCTCGGTCCCGGCACAGATTTATCTGATTGCCAAACCCTTCCTTCACCTCTGACAAGATGTTTATTAACCACAACTTATAAATGTGAGGAATGCCAGGCCTCTACCGAGGTTCGGATTTCACGTTAAACTGTATGTAATCCATTTTATCTCACAATCACCCTACTATTGCACATTAACGTAAGTGTGTATAACCCGAACGGGTAGTAAGACGCGGTGCTAATAATAATATAAATAATAATAATAATTTAAAGTGATAAAAATATATAGCACAGTTTGAAATAATTTTTAAGTGTTTTAAGTTAATCAAAATTACATGAACTCTAAAATAAAACTTATTTTATGTGCATATGACTCCAGGCCCGATAATAATATATTAGTATTGTGGACAAGCGGGCCGGTCAGATATTTCTCGCGGGCAGGATGCGGCCCACGGGCCGTGAATTTGCGAACCCTGCCTTAGACCATGTGGGTGAATCAGGAAATGATATATATATGTATATATAACTTAAATATGTTTTGTTAATTTTACACATCCTCTAAGATGTCTTGGCGTTGCTCCGCGGGCACGCTCACCCCTGGTTGAACACCACTGCACAGTCGTGTTAAGCCAGACCACCGAGGACGGGGAGATCGAGGTTTGAATCTCGCTCGGGTGAACTGGGGGTGGTTTTTCCTAAATGGTTTTCCACTCTCCCTCCACGCGAATGCGGGTTCACTTCCTCTACTTTCCTAATCCATTAGTGTAATTAGTACTTAAGCGTATAACCCGAACGGGTAGTAAGACGCGGTGCTAAATAAAATAAAATAAAAAAACACCACTGCATTAAACTTTTCACCCACCGATACGAGTAATGCAAATATTAAAGATAGTTTTGTAACAATTGTTAATTTGCTTAGTTATAGAATTTCTAAAAGTATGTTCTAATACCAACAATAGCTATCAGATAAATGTATTGGGATTTTGGCTGGAAAAACCTTTTATAAAATTTAAAGTTTTTTTTGCGGTCAACATTAATAGCATTTTAAATATTTAATAGTTTTTATTTTTTAGGTTATTGATAACTATCAAAAGTGACATCTGCATACAAAATGGTTTGACGTATGAAAACGTGAAAGTAGATCTAGTAACTTGTGAGGCTGTCAGAAAAGGCCCTTCCTATGAAAATTGGAGTGTATGTGTTACCATTAAAGTAATAAATTAGTTACTATGCATAATGGTTGGTTATTTTCTAAAGTAGCCGATATTAATGGTTAATGTGACTAAATACATGTAATTTATTATCTTAACTGGTTACTTTACATAACAACCAAAACCTGTTTGGCTGAAGTGACAAATTATTATATTCTGAAGGTTAGGCTAGGTTAGGTTAAGTTAAATTAACAGATTCCATATCAAGATAACACCACACATCTGCACTCAATAAAAGATGGACCTCAACTGATACGCACAAAAAACGCCACTTATGACTCAGACAGGTTCAAACTTGCACAAACGTGCGATTTATCACTTTAACCAGAGGATGCTGGTTATTATACACAATAACATGTTAATGGGAATAATTTGACTACAACATGAACAATTTATCACATTCACCAGAACTATTGGTTACTAAACAAAAAAATCCGATGATTATGTATATTAACCTGATTTATCGAATTAACAGTAACATATAAAAATAAACTATATATCCCAAAGTAAAAGGAGAGGGAGTTTTAAAGAACCATATTGGAATTTTCCTAAAAGCTGACTGGTAAAACACAGTATGCACCTAGTCAAGAGTCGCACCGTGGCCTACCTTGCTGGCAACTAACAAAGAGTGTACATGCCCTGTGCCTCACTTTACTCACCCCCGAATGTACCAGCAGAAGGTATATGTGTCCCTAGGGCTAGCGAGGGGACTATGGGGGAATGAGAGGAGGGGCAGAGCCCCGATATATGGCTACCCGGCCAGCGCCCCGACACTCACATTCATCCTTATGCAAAATGTGGGTGAGAAGGGGGGGGGGGAGAACATTTTTTTAACTCGCTCTTGCTCTGTTTGGAAGGAGACCTCTTGAGGATATTCCTTGCGATGGCCAGGTTAGCGCGCCTGAGCTCTCGCCAATTACGAGCCGGTTCACCGCAACATTGCTTCGTTAATAGCATCACTCAACTCATAACTTAATACAACCCGGACTTGGTACATTTTCAACTTATTAGAAAAGTTAGAGAGTAGAATTTACTCTTTGATCGTCTTAGGGCATGGAGGCCTATATTATAATCAAATGTGTTTATATAAAATATAATCCTTTTTTATATCTTTAAAAAAATTGAAAGATTTTTTTTTAGTTTAAAATTTAGATTTGTAAATAGATTCTCAAAATTAAACAACAAGAATATGGACTGGATGATTAAAATCGATTATTTTAAAGCACTTTAGAAAATCTTGTGTTTATTAAATGAAACTATGTTAATGTTAGTTTCGACTATCCGAGCTACCATGTTGATCGAGGTGGGTATTTTTAGGGCTCAAGGTCTCATGAAAGGCTCCAACGCGCAACTTGAGTTCGTTAACGCTTAGAAACACGCACTCAACGTAGCTATCCTACACAGCAATTAGACTTTAATGTGCACATTTGTAGAATGAGTTTCAAAAACTCTAGAGTTCAAAGATAAAACGTATTGTTGTGTCTTTAAAGGATCATTGTAAGCTTTACAACAATTTCATAGTGGAAGACTCTAGAGAAAGTTGCTGAAATACTACAATAATGTAACTCAAGATGGACCTCCATTTCTCCAAGGAAATCCTGATATTATCTTACTCCTCACTACTGCTATTTAATGGCATATGGTGCTAGTGTTCTAATGCTGTGGTCTAGTATTAAATGATATAGGGTGCTAGTGTTCTAATACTCTGTTCTGCTATTTAATTACATATGGTATTAGTGTTCTAATAATAGTATTATTATTATTATTTGGACTTATTAAATTTATTACCTCTTCATTTAAGAAAATTGACTGTTTTTTTATGTCTGTACTTTGCCCTGGTTAGATCCAAGCTAGAATATGTTACTGTTGCTTGGAATTACATCACCTTAACTGACTATCTCAGGTAGAAAACTTTCAAAAAAATTTGTCGCTGCGTGCTTTGATCAACTCTTTACCAACCAGATTTATTATGACTATGACAGAATTCGAAACCTCTTAGGGCTCCAAACTCTCTACTAGCTTTATTGTGACGCCCTTTTTGTTTTAAATATTTTCAATAGCTTAATTTCTTGTAAATTTGCCCTTGATCACGGAGGTACTCTTGTCCCTTATCAGGCCTCTCGCAATCCTAAATTATTTTTTCTCAATAACTCTTACAAGATGAGCCCTATAGGCCGTTGTATACACAGCGCCAACTCCAGATTTGTTTAATTCGACTTCTATCACAAAATAAAAGCAAAACTCAGAGTTATTCAAAGAACTCCCTTAAAACTAATTTATTCTGTAGAGGCTCTGCCTCGAATACTTTAATTTACATTTTTATGTTTTATTATTTGCTTATTGTTACCACTTTTTAAATACTTATCCTTTGACTACTCTCATGTTAGTTATCTATTTTTCTTGTCATTTATCTTTAGTATGTCCTATTTTTTGTAATTATCCATCAGTATGTATCATTATTTAGCTACTCTAGATTATTTAATTGTATTATTATACGTGCTTTTATGGTACTTGTGTATTTTTCAGTGCTGGCCTGTCATAGGTCTCACGACTGTTGGCCAGCACTATAGTAAAGGAAATTATTATTTATTATTATTATTATTATTATTATTATTATTATTATTATTATTATTATTATTATTATTATTATTATTATTAGGTATTTTGTCTTACGACAGGTCCACTCCTTTTGTCAGTGAATTTAGACCAACAACGCGCTCTGTCCTCTGCCGCCTCCTTCAGCTCCCAGAATGTTCTTCTTTCCTTCACGTCATTTAGTATTTGAATCCTCCTTCTTCCTAATCTCCTCTTTCCCTTGACCTTTCCTTCTATGACGCCGTGCAGAAGACAGTTCCTCCTCAGGATGTGTCTGATAAACGTCAGACACAAAGTTACGTTACGGCAACGGCAATCCTCTTTGACGAGCCAGCATACCTGATTTGGACTTTGGTCACTGCTACCCCTTCACTGTATACACTCCTTTCTGAAATTACAGGCTGTCTGAAAATCAGTGGCAGATCATATAAAAGTGTTTTCCCCTCAAGAAAGCTAAAAATAACATCACAATAAAAAAAAATACGTAATTTTGTGTAATAGCTTCAAAAATTTAGAATTCAGTAAAATATGTAAAAACATGTAAAATTAAAACCGAGGATACGTTTTGAGCTTCGCATTTTTAACTGGCATGATTAAAATATGTAATTATATAAAAATCCGTGCTCTAATGATTAATAACCAGATGAAGTTCTATCACTCGATATCTTGTAGAATAACTTGTAATTTGTGAGACCACGTGAAAGTCATTCATGGGGGCTGGTCAGACTCAGAATTAAGATTAGGGGAGATTCCTTATTAGTTTATACCTCCTTGCTACGTACCTCTGTCATGGAATGTTTGGGTGGATAAAGATATCTTATATAATAAGAAACTCTTGCAGGAGAAAGGATGCCATATTTCATCTCCTGCCTGAAATTGTGTGTAGACCAAAGAGGAAGTGAAATGAGGGTTACCCGAGCAACTGGAGAAAAAAAAAAGAGCGGGAAGAAAAGAAAACAACGCCCCGAATCCAATTTTTATAAAGATTAAACTTAACATTTTTATTTCCCCATTTTATCTTTACCCCTACTACACCCCTCAACCCACTTTTTTTTTTACCTAGCTCAGCTTCTTTAAGAGCCCGGCTGTAGGTTCATATTTTATGAACTTGGCGGAGAAGAAAAATAACAGAGCTCGTTGCAGGCTACAAGTAAAATAAGTTCNTCTTTTTCCCTTTCTCACTTCCTCCCCCCCTCCCCTCCTTAAAGAGAAAATGTAAAATTATGATTGCATTATTAAATGTAGCGAGCGTGGTACGGAGCTAGGAGGGAATTCGTTAGTAATAATGAAATATGATTTTCTTAACTGGAACAACCGTACGGTAGGAGACATTGTAGATACATCTTCAGTCTACAAACGAGGATAAGAATGAGTTAATGTACAGACACGTGATAGGTTAGTGGGAGACTTGATTGGACCAATCTGGAACAAACATAGTTGCGTGTTTACCATGTTTTAATACTCGTCAAAGATGTCCAAATATGTATTACTAGTGGAATTATTATTATTAGGTGTTCTGTCTTACGACAGGTCCATTCCTTTTGCCATTGAACTTAGACCTCCAATGCGCCCTGTCCTCTGCCTCCTCCTTCAGCTCCCAGAATTTTCTTCTTTCCTTCAAATCATCCAATACTTGAATCCTCCTTCTTCTTAAGCTCCTATTTCCCTCAACTTTTCCTTCTATTACATCGTGCAGAAGACAGTTTTTCCTAAGGATGTGTCCGATACAGTTTGCTTTGCACTGAACAATCATCCAAAATGGTTCTCTTCTCATCCACTCTTCTTAGGACTTCTTCATTTGTCAACCTGTCTGTCCAATTGATCTTCTACTCCAGCAGCGCATTTCAAAGCTCGCCTAGTCTTTCTTTTCAATCTTCCTAAGCGTCCAAGTTTCTGCTCCAAATGTAGCATTTCACCATTTTCTTCCTGAGTTCCAAACTCAACTTGCCGTATCTGCGTGTAGAGTGAATGTTAAAATAATTAGGACTAGTATTTATGTGAACAGTATAGGCTAACTGCTCTTTCCATGGGTTTTTTTAGTACTGCGTCTTACTAACCGTTCAGGTTGTACGCCTACGTGTTATCATCACTGCAATCTTTTAAGATCTATCTTTGTAGAAATTTCTCTTTGGATTTAAAGTTGAAGTAGCCTCTGTAATTTCTCCTTGGATTTAAAGTTTTATTTTTTCCTTTGTGATGGAGTTAGACAGAAAAAAATATTACTACTACACTCAATATTCATGAAGAATAACCATCGTTCACGTGGCTTAAACCGCCATTCTTGCAATAGATGTCGGAAAAAAAACACCCGTAGAGCACCGGATTGGAATATTCTAACCCCAACCTCCTTGTCACTTATAATCCAGTCTATTAATAGAGTAACACCGTAGACCCTGCAGCCATCTATGCAGGAACATCAAGCTTTTTATATATTATTTACCGTTTTAGGGGTCATAACCCTTTAGGTCAGTTTTGAAGTCTTGATAGTGCATCCACGAATATTGTAGATAAAATAACCATACATTAACTTCGAATAAGTTTAGGATGACCGGTCTCTTGGTTTAGTGGCCAGCCAGCTACTACTGATCTAGAAAGCCGTAAATAAAATGAATGCCTATTTGACAAAAAACCCGACCTATTTGTAACTACTTATTTTTTAAAGAATTTGTAATATCATTGCATAGTCCAATAGTAGCTTTGGTTTGTAGAAAATAATAATAATAATAATAATAATGTTGATATATATGTGTGTGTGTGGGGGGGTGGGGGGCTTTGTGGTTGTTATTAGACAGTAACTAGAACGCTTTCACGTTTGTATGTAGGTGTTAAAATCTAATGAAGCTGAGCATGGGCTTAGAAAGGATTTATTTGGGGGGAGGAGGGGGAGTTAAGAAATCGTAAGTCTATGAGTTATAACATAATGCTAAGACTTACTATTAATCCCTGAAAAATAAGAACATTGTTATTTTATACAATAGTTGTGGGACTTTTATTAGTGTAAGAGGGGAGAGCGAGATGGCAAGAAACAAAAGAGTTGTCAGGGACTTCCTATCCCCCTCTCGTCCTGTTAATGTTATATTTATAATGGTCCGCGTTTATTTTAAAAAGTGCTTACCATGATTATTTTTTATAAATTAAACTCTCTATAATATATTTGCAGTAGTGCTCCAGAGTGTTGTTTTTTTAATTTGGAATGCTCTAGAAGATATTTAAGGTGTTCTTAGCCTGATTTTTATTTGAAGTGGTCTTCCACCAGCAAATTTTAAAAAATGGATGTCCTTAGAAGCTATTTGGAATGGTCCTTGCTTGGATTCTTTTTTTAAATTAGAGTCCTTAAGAGCCTGTTAAAAATGTTACTCCCCAAACACATTTTTGAAAATTGAATGGTTTTAGAAGCTATTTGGAGTGACCCGTTACTGGTATTTCTTTTAAAAGTCCGATGCCTCTAGAAGCCATAATATTCGCCTGGAATAAAAAATAAATTAAATGCCTCTAGAAGCTATTTGAAATTTGATACAAGTCAATCTTTAAGCTTTATATTAAAAACTTAGGAACATTTTGAAGGACCGAGAGGTGGTTTGAACCCTATAAACACCCCCAAACAAACAAAAAAAGCCATATCCTTTGCCTTTAATCTAATGGGGTTAATAAATTCATAGACTAATAATGGAAATATTTGGTGTCTTTAAAAAAAAACCACTTATAATGAGAAATGCATTGATCTGGGTACTTTTGTTGAATTTATTTCTCACACATTTTAATTTAATTTTTATAGTAAGCGTTTTTTG
The DNA here is from genome assembly GCA_902155825.1 of Timema genevievae. Lineage (NCBI taxonomy): Eukaryota > Metazoa > Arthropoda > Insecta > Phasmatodea > Timematidae > Timema > Timema genevievae. The sequence goes on along the minus strand of CABFWO010006249.1, from coordinate 2,928 downwards.
ACTGGCTCCTCTGACATGATTGGCCAATTGTCTGGATTTGGGCATAATCGTACTTTTGTTAACATTATATATATAAACCCTTATAACCTAAAAATCGAATTAAAATTCACTTCACCATTCCCCTAAAAAAAACTCACTTTTTATCTAATGAAAACCTTGTTCCTTCCTCTCGTCCTAATTCAATTGGAAGTGATTACTGATTAGAAACCTAGTAGCGAGTAGATGGACTAATACAACCCTAATTATCAACCCTAAGCTCTAACGTATTAAAGGACATAATCAAATCATTTAAATGCTGATGGTATTATAGGGGTGGGGTTGCCAAGAGGGGGTTTCATTGTTGTAATGGGGCTAATAGCTAATAGCTAACCCCCCCTGAGGGAAGGGAAGGAGGATCTGTCAAAAATTGTGACGTCATCAACGTCACATAAAAATGTGGGTTTCAAATTACACACTTGAGGGACTCGAGAGAAAAACTATTTAAATCTCACAAAAAAACTTTATATTTATTTACACCGCTTCCTGGGTATCCGCATTTAATTACTGTAATGGGGTTAGGATGAAGAAGGTAGGATTTAGAATAAATATACCGGCATTTGTGTGGAGAAAGAGTGGGAAACAATTTTGGGAAAATAATACCCCTCGTACTCTCTGGTGGGATTCGAACCACCACCATGAAAGAATACTAGGTGAGCGTAACGCAAAAGTCCGTGAGTCCACCGATGCAAGTAAATCACTCTAATAACTTTGTATGTTTAGTGAGTTGCTAAATGTAGTCCATTTGACAAGGAAAAGTCCCGAGTTTGATTTTCAACTAGGGTTTGAATAACTTTTGTTTTGTTTTGTTTAGTCACGACTGTTTTCATGATATGAATAAGATATGTTCAAGTTGTTTTGTTTGTTTTTTAAAGAAATGGGTTGCTTTAGTATGGACTATAATATGAAATGGTTCCATCAAATTTTAGATTTGAGATCAGAATTAGTAGATAAAATAAAAATTCCTTTTCGGGCGTAGGATTATAATACAATATATTATTTATAATATATATATACATATACACAATACATAATACATATAATCTCGACCACCGAGGACGGGGAGATCGAGGTTCGAATCTCGGTCGGGTGAACTGGGGGAGGTTTTTCCTAAATGGTTTTCCACTCTCCCTCCACGCAAATGCGGGTTCGCTTCCTCTAAATTCAACCCTCCCAGTTCCTAATCCATTAGAGTAATTAGTACTTAAGCGTATAACCCGAACGGGTAGTAAGACGCGGTTCTAAATATTATTATTATTATTATTATTATTATTATTATTATTATTATTATTATTATACATATAATATATATAACACAGATATAGTTGACCTCAATGGTATGGGATAAAGGGCTCACCTCAGGACCGAAGGTTTGTAGGTTCAAACCCAACTGAGGTCCATGGATTTTTCTTGAGTGATAAAAATCCGTATCACAACATCCTTTGGAGGTGAAATAAAGCCGTCGGGTTCCATGTCGATTGTGGCATGTAAATATCCCTGGAAGATAGGCTTATGTGAAAACACCTTTCCCAGCAAAATTGATAGGACCTTTCGCTCTCGCTCACAGAAATTCACCTGTGCTAATATAATCAGTCGGTTCAGAAAGAGCACGTTAAATATTTTTATTTATTTATTTATTTATTTATCTATTTATTTAGCACCGTGTCTTACTACCCGTTCGGGCTATACGCTTAAGTACTATTTACGCTAATGGGTTAGGAATTGGGAAGGTTGAATTTAGAGGAGGTGAACTCGCATTTGCGTGGAGGGAGAGTGGAAAACCATTTAGGAAAAACCACTCCCAGTTCACCCGACCGAGATTCAAACCTTGATCTCCCCGTCCTTGGCAGTCGAGCTCAACACGACTAGCGCGTTAGCTAACCACGCCACCGAGGCGGGTCACGTTAAATAAATAAAATAAGAATGTACATGTATAATATTTAGACTATATTATGTTGTAGTAAATATATTATTATTAGAGGTTCTGTCTTGCGATAGGTCCATTCCTTTTGTCAGTGAACTTGATACGCGCACAAACGGACCTCAGCTAACCCACTCGCTTTCTTGGCCAGCCTGTATATGACCGTAATGGACTCGCAAATGAAATGAGGTTGACACGGAATGAATATTTATTTGTCCAATCTATAGTTTTGTAGCGATCGTATAGTGGCTGCGTTGTTGGTCAAAATAGTAAAACTTTATTTACTTAAATCCTTATTTATTATTCACTTGCACCAATTATTTAGCTAGTGTGTTAGTTAAATTACTTAACGAAATCAAATATTTAAATTACTATTTATTATATTGGTTGCCTTCTAGTATTTCACTTGATACCCGCCACGCGTCGTGGTTAGTGTGAGAGTGGCCGTCGACAGAATTAAGATAAATTCACAATATCAATTGCTTTAGCCGTAATGTAATATAATTACAATTGATTATCACACCTGTTTTTGTATTCTGATACCCGAGCGGTTAACGCAGTGTTTTAATCAAAGATTCACAAAAATTGACTCCCAAGAGTTGACCCGGGAGTGTCCTTGGCGCAAGCCCGGTGAGACAGGAGTAACGAGTCTCCTAATCGACTCAACTGATATTTCTTTTTAAAAAAATATCAGGAAAACACTCCCATTGGTCTTTAAGATTCAACATGGACAAACCTAACTGTCCCCCGGACCTTTAACATGGTCCAAGACAAGGGAAGAAAGCCAGCCTCCCTTAACAGCTTTAAGGACGCTATTGTTGGACCGACGGCGACTCACAATATTCCATAATACCTGGCTAGCAGGTTATTAACCTTGCCATCCCCGTTAAGAGGGAGTAAAGATGGGATGGAAGGGCTGAATAAAGCGCAAAAATATTGCCTATTTCTGGCACAGTTTCCGGGATTATGAA